>MJUU01028696.1:218143-241526 GCA_002080025.1 Modiolus philippinarum
TTCCCACTAGTGAACTACCCCAAATCGAGCAGTAACATTCCCACTTTCCCACTAGTGAACTACCCCAAACCGAGCAATAACATTCCCACTTTCCCACTAGTGAACTACCCCAAACCAAGCAGTAACATTCCCACTAGTGAACTACCCCAAATCGAGCAGTAACATTCCCACTTTCCGGTATATGGCGTCTACATTTAATGACTTAGTTTGTAGCGATTTTGTAAACAGAGCAAAATCACTGTCTAAAAATCTTATGTTTAAAACTAAGGAGTATCTCCCTCATGCATAGCTCTGTTCTTAGCTGAATTTTGGCTTTTCTATTTAGGTTATTTGTTCTCCATTAGGTTTTACAATTTTTCGTTTAATGGACTTCCAAATGTTTTGGTTTGATCTGCATTGATGAGGCATAAGTTGTCGAAATGCACATATGCAGAAAATAAATTACACGTAACAGTAACTTCGGTATTTTGTTACTTATTACCACTGGGCCAATGCCTCTGCTGGTGAACTATTAGTCCCCGAGGGTATTCACCAACCCCGTAGTCAGTACTTCGGTACTGACCCGAAAACCGATTTTATTGAAATTTGCAATATCTAAATTTTACAAAATTTTGTTTAAAACTAAGGAGTATCTTCCTCATGCATAGCTCTGCCCTTAGCTGAATTTTGGCTTTTCTATTTAGGTTCTTTTGGTTAGTTAATTGTTCTTTATCAGCTTTCACATGTTTTTGGTTAATGGACTTCCAAATGTTTTGGTTTGATCTGAACTGATGAGACATAAGTTGTCGAAATGCGCATATGCAGAAAATAAATTACATGTAACAGTAACTTCGGTATTTTGTTATTCAGTCACTATTGGAATTGTCACTACCGATATTTTATGGTCGTCATCGTGATTTGAAAGACCGTAACAATGTGTCTAATGAGTAGCCCCAGAATTAATAACCGGACTGACAAACGCCGACTGTGACAAAACCGGACTTTTCACTGGCAGGGTGACGGGTGTTACGCGTGTAGTAGATCATGCTTACCATTCCGGAGCACCTGCTGATACCACAGGTTTTTTTAGGGATTCACACTGGTAGTGCTTTATTTTTGTGGCGTTTTTGTACGTTTTTGTTTATTTGTTTTGTCTTTGTCATGCTTTCTCAATTCGTATTAGATTGCCTTGATTTTTGGATTTTGGATTTTGGAATTCCCTTTTCTTCATTTAAGCTTCGGTATTCGTTTGTCGATGTATTTAAAACCAACAAAACAAGAAGTATACTTCTGGTATTTTGTCAGATTTTTCTTAGCCTCCTGTATTTCTTTATTCTTGATATAACGTCTAGGATTTTGATATTTATGACCGCCAAACTGTGTGACCAATAAATTTTATTGGCTCCTCTGTCACTGTGTGTTGATATGTATATGTTAGCGGCAATGAGCAAAATCAGGCATTAAGCTTATTTCTTAAGCTAATGCCTAGGCAGTAATGTTATTTACCACACCGTACAACCGCGTTTTATCATTTTGAGCAAAATCTGCATGATATTGTCAAAATTGAGATAAACAATAAAGGGCGTTGAAATACCAAGGTTATTATATCTATATTTTTATTTTGTTTCTTTGTGTTTCTGAGTGGAACAAACTGGTAGATCAAAGTTTTTAAACAATAGATTACCTCTGCATTCTTTTACATTTCGCTGAAACAGGAAAAAATACATATTTTCATTTTTTTAATGCAAATACCTACCAATAACGTATTGAATTCAAAATCAATTTTATTTTGCATGATAAATCTTCATTTGTCTTACTTTTCATACCATAATCACGATTTTGTGTTCTGTCATTATCGAGAAAACTACGTTCAAATGGAGGTAGTCATAGAAAAAAATGATACGATAAAAATCTACTGTATTTTCACGCAGGATACGATAAAAATTTGCACAATGATACGATTAAATTGTTTCTTTGAAAGAATCGTATTATATGTTGTAAAAAATATTAGTTGTCAGAAACAAGCTTCAATTAGTGCGTGCATATCATCTTCAATTCCACGTATTTCGTGTCTCGATTCTAATCTAGGGTATTCACCAGTCCAATAGTCAGACTTGTCTGGCACGAAAATTTACCTAGCGATTTATAGAAATTTACCGTTTTATCAAAATTCTAACCCTTTAGAAATACTACGGCTTCATTCCTTTTATGGCACTCGGTGGATGTCCCTAGTACTGGATTTGGCTTCCTATTTCGATATTTTTGGTAATGAGTTCTTCTTTGTTTACAATTTTTTTATTATGGCTTTCCATATTATTCGATTTAAATGCTGCTGATGAGAGGTTACTCCTTGAAACACGTGTACAGCATAACTAGATTTACTGTTCATTTTTGCAACTTTGGTATTTTTGTATCTTGAAGGGCAATTCCACACCTTAACACATTAACTATTTAACAAAAGTCTTTTACTTGATAACAAAATTTAAAATTGAAATTAGATAAGCAATTTATTTCTACACTTCGATTTCGAGAAGAAGGATGTCCTTTCATTTTGAAACCTGAGAAACATTTTTGACAACACTCATGTATGAATACATCTTTTTATTTACTTTGATAAGTAAGTCAGCAAATACAATAATGATTCAAGTAAAAATTAGTCAATATTTTCTTAACCTAAAATACCCAATTCATAATACTTTTGTGGGTTCGACACATTTACTCAGCTGATCTAAAACTTTTTTTCTACTATATCCATGACTATACATGTACTTGACAAACGATACCAGTGACAGACAATATTTTTCCGTTGTATAAGGAAAACGGGAGTCAAACCCTTTCAAAAATATTTGCATCATTCGAAGTATATTTTCCAACGCCTAAAAAGAATATACACGCTCGATACTGAATCTAGTAAAAAAAAGAAAAGGTAACACCACCAATAAATTTGCATGAAGCTATAATCCCAGGGTCGTATTTCCTGCCTCAGCTACTACTTTGGCAGTAATATTATAATCCAAAAACTCTTTGAGGATCAAACCTAGATAAGAGTAATCTTACTTTAAGGAAAATGTATTTTACAATATCTATGGGGCGCCGTTTTTCTAGTCTATTCCTAATTTTTTATATCAAAAAATTATTTCTGATATAAAAAAAAAACGATTTTTGATTGTGAGAAATAATTTTTGATATCAGAAATTTGATTTTTTGGTATCAAAAATAATTTTTGATATAAAAAATAGTAGTAATTTCTGGATATCAGAAATTCGTTTTTTTTTATATCAGAAATTATAATTCATGAAATCAGAAAATATCGTTTGATATAAAAAAAAATAGGAATAAATAATATATAATACATAAGTAATATCGGTGTTCGTCAAGTGGACTTTTTATCTCCTTTTCTATTCTTTTTGTTCTCGATTTGGAGGAATTCTTTATCAGCAAAAAATTGAATGGGTTAAGCTCTATCACTGATGATATAGAAAACAAACTTGACAATTGTTTTTACTGTTATATGCTGATGACACTGTATTGCTCTCTGATTCAAAAGAAGGTTTACAACTACAAATTGATCATTTTTGTGAATATTGCAAGACCTGTAAACTGAGTGTTAATACTGATAAATCTAAATGTTAAGTGTTTTCATCCAGAAATGACATAAATGGTTTAAATTTTAAATATGATGGAAATAATATTGAAACAGTTAATTTACTTTTATATTTCGGGGTAATGTTTTCAAAGAATGGTACTTATTCATCAGATGTTAAGCAAAATGTAAATAAAGCAGCAATGACTTTGTATGATGTCTTAAAGAAGTCATTTGCATAATTTATAAATCAGTTGTCAATATGATCTTCTTTGACAAAATATTGAAACCAATTTTATTATGTGGTTCCGAAATATGGGGTTTCAGTAATTTAGATATTATTGAAAGAGTTCATTTAAAATTTTGCAAACCTTTACTGAATTTTAAAATGTCAACACCTAAATATATGGTCTATGGTGAGCTAGGCAGGCGGGAAGTAGTTCACAAAAATTGTCTCCCCTGTAAATTTGTTTACTTGCCATCTCCTCAAATAAACAAGATGTGTGATGACACAGCCACGGTAAAAAGATCAAATTTCTAATATTTGCGTTAATTTTTACATTCCACATACTATGCATCTTATGCTGCAACAATCGCTGTAACTGACAGATATATGAGAAATATACAAATGTCGTTGATTAATTAATAAAGCATTGTTTTAAAACCAACTCTATCTGATGGTCAAAACTGTATGATCATAAAGAAAAAAATCTAGCCACCCTCAAAGGGCATGGGCGGAAACAAAATTATGGAGTATTATTAAATATATAATTATGCATCTTATAAACCATGTGAAATTGATTTCTGCATATGGCCTTTTTCAAGATACACTTTTTTCAAGTTTTTAAGTAGGGAGAAAATGGACTTTTCATTATATTTTTAGCTCGCGAGTGATTTGTATTCACTGTGAAATAAATATATGGGGCAATTAAAGGGGCATGTATTAGGTATTTTCACCTCGTTAAATTTCAAGATTTTCGGAGAGGGTTCAATGAGTATTTGAGGTGTAATGTAAGGGTGGTTACTATTTAGTATTCTTCTAGATAGATTTATTGACAATTTCCTATTTATACAAAGTTGATTCCTGAAAGAAACCTCAGAAAGAATGCAAAGGAGATAAAAATTCGATCGTGTTTGAACTTTAATTCTGGAGAAACGCTACAAAGGGCGGACATAAAAAAATGCACATGGATTAACAGGGATATTGACAATCCGTGTACAAATTTTTGTCAAAATCTAAAGATGGCCTTTTTGGGGATCCACTTTGAAAAACCGACACTAACTTGATCTTTTATGCCGATTTGTGCATCGTATATGCATCTATACGTTTACCTGTGGCAATCTACTTTGTTTTCATATAAATTGAAGATATAGGAATGAAAAATATTGGTATTTTTTTCATTGGAAATAACTTTTATAATTATGCATCTATGGTAAACAATCCAAAAAGTAACATTTCTACCTCATTTAAACGAGAGCTCAATTTCTATTGTTCTATTTCAACCACTTCCCTGCCTGTAGGAGCTTACCCACTGTACACACAAGTACATTCCCGTATGATAAAGTTTTGGGCGAATATGGTATGTCGAAAGCAGGGAAAATCGTCATCTGCATTGTACATTGTAAAGATATTATTACCAAAATATTCTCAAAATCAGTATAATGCTCATGGATAACAACAATTAAAAACATTTTGAATAAATGTATGACAGTCTCAAGGAAATAAACCAAAGAAGTAATGACCAGTTGAGCAAAGCGAAATTTTCCAGAATATTAATATATAAGTATTTTTTATATTGATTGCTATGTGTTTATTATATATTATACATATACATGTGTTTATTTATTGTATATACGTGTATTTTTAATTGATCTCTGTATTTTTGTTCATCTATGGTTTTAGAGAATAAAGAATCTTGAAATCCTGAACGATTTGACGTCACAAAGAAGCCTCCACAAAAAGGCAATTTTTTACTTTCTCTCGGTTTTATCGTTATAATGTATGGAAGAAAAATGTTCTTAACTTCGATTAATACTAAAGATGAGGACATCTTTCCATTATGTAAGAAATTCTACGTATTTTTTCCATCGTTTCACTTGGGAAAATCAGGAATTTCTCACATACACGTTTAAGATATTTAAGTGGACACATAGACTGGACGGACTGACGGATAGACAAAAAGTCTCCCTAACTTATTTGTCACATTTCCTTTGCTGATTTGAGAAACAATGAAACACATGCGTGAACATAAAGTCTCAAAAAATTGCGCAAAAATAAATAAAATGGGTTCTATATTCAGCATTTTATCGTATCATGTAGATTTTAATTGCAACTCTTGACCGTATCATGCAGCTGATTTTTATCGTATCATTTTTTTCTCTGGCTACCTCCATTTGAACGCAGTTTTCTTAATAATGAAAGAACACAAAATCGTGATTGTGGTATCAAAAGTAAGACAAATGAATGATATATCACGCAGAATGAAATTTAATTTTGAATTCAATACGCTGTAGGGAGATATTTGCATTGAAAAATTGAAAATATTTTTTTTTCCTGTTTCAGCGATGAATTAATCAAAATATGTCTTCAAATATGTAAAAGAAAGCAAAAATAATCTATTGTATAAAAAACTTTGATCTATTTGAAGTTCATTAACAGTTTGTTCCACTCAGAAATACAGAGAAATAAAATGAAAATATAGATATAATAACATTGGTCTTTCAACACCTTTTATTGTTCTTCTCAATTTTGACCGTATCATACAGATTTTGCTCAAAATGATACAACGCGGTTGTACGGTGTGTTTACTGAAACGATTCAGGCATAGGAAATAGACATATTGCCTGAATAAAGTGACCAGGCATTAGACTTATTGCTTGACGAACTTTTTACTATGAAAAACGACTACGCAGATAAACTATTTACAATCAAAGCTAGATGGGCTGTCGGAAACAGAAAACAGTTGCTAGGCATAATAATTCTTTAATTAATAAATAGAATTATCGATGGTCACTATTTTTCCTTCAAGGATTTCAATGATAAATGTTTTAAAAAATTAAGGGGTCCTTATGACTTAAGGGAAATATACATATTATTTGGAATGAAAAGTTTTGGAAATCCAATTAGGGAAAATTGAAATTAATTCTTATATGGTTTCAATGTAGAATCCAAAAAATTAAGTTGTCTTTGCAAGAGGGAGATACTCCTTCGTTTTAAATAAAATTTTCTCAAATATAGGTATTGAAAGTAATCGGTTTTCGGCCAATCACCAAAGAACTGGCTACTGGGTTGGTGAATACCCTGGGGGGGGGGGGGACTAACAGTCCACCAGTAGTGGTGATAAATAACAAAATACCGAATAAACTGTAAATTTAGTTTCTGCACATGCGCATTTCAACAACTTATGTCTCTTCAATGCAGATGAAATCAACACCTTTGGAAATCCATAAACGGAAATATGTGTAAAAAAATTACCAATAGGACCTAAATCGGTTAATTTAGTTAAGGACAGAGACAAAATCAGCCAAAGACGAAATTTGGAATAAAATATCTTAGCAATCTAATAAATCAAACTAACAAATTTTAAAAGTATGGATCCTTAATAGAATCAGTATCCTTCTGGTTTTGTTCATTTCAAACCAATTTCTCATTTTAACGTTCTCACTTATTTCACTACACAACTTTAAGACTAAAATGATCCGATTATACTAAAATATACATTTAAGTAAAATGAAAAATGCTCAGAAATGTTAATATAAGGTAACAGAATGGGTCGAAAACAGCCTTTAGCACTATGTTCAGATATTAAAATTAAATGTTTTTTTTTTTCTAATAAGAACAATGTATTTCATTTCTAAACATGTATTACTGCCTAGGAAATAGTTAGAATTTGACATCAATAATTTCAGGAAATAAGCCTAATGCGGAAAATTTCAGGCTATAGTAAGTGCCTATGCATTAGCTTATTGCCTAGAAAATAATCTTAATGACTGATTTTGCTTATTGCCGCTAACATATATAATATGTTTGATGGACAACATAGAACCACAAATAAAAAATAACCTAGATATATAGTGTCTATCCCAAGGGAAAAGGTGAGATAGAGATCAGCCTAAGATATCATGTCCATCTAGGCTTGCCGACAAAAGATATCTCAGTCTGAGGATTTGAGATCAGCCTTTCTCATCTCTAGGAAGAGAACAACTCGCGTGAAATTTCCCGCCAAAATCTATTCGGGACATAATCTTCGGTGTTTTACACTATATCATTACAGAAAAATGTTCTTCAACTTACAAATTTCACACATCATGTTAAAAAAATTTTCAAATGTTGAAAAACTCGACAAGCCTTGTTTTCAATCATTTGTACAATTTATTTAACACGATGTGAGAAATTTCATAATCAACTTAGTTCTCGTTGTAGAAACTATATTTACTTAACCCTTTATCGATGTGATTTGCATAATAAAGTTATATTAAATGTACATGTGGAAAGAAACTACGCAGACTTAAAAGTTAAAGCATTTTGTACTTGTACAAATTTCAGAAAAGTCACAAAAAAAAATGGACTCTGGACTTCATCTTAAATTTTGGGTGTACTCAAGAGGGTTCATACAGAGTACCCTGTTGGAGAACGATTCATTCCTTTAGGCCTCATTTTGATTCCTGGTCGGAATTGTTTATACTATAAACCATAATGTGATTTTTCTTTACTTAAAAAAATACGAATAAATAAGTATGGGTGAAAACGATCGCATAATGTTATGAATAATAAGCAAACCTCCATGTACCGTCATGTACATTATGTTATAGTATCTCTCAAACGAAGTTTGTGTCTAACGTGAATAATCTGCTCACAGCCAGTCAACCCTGGAAAATGTCTCCAAAAGGGTAAGTTTTATAATATCAAATCTATATTTTAATTTGCAATAGAGACATTTCGTTAATACTAGTAATTAATAACAACTATACAAATGTCACAGAATGGTGACACATATTTATACACCTGTCTGACTGATGTGACAACAGGGGGAATACTTTGGTAAGTATTTCTTATATATCACTTCTCTTCAGTACAAATCTTACGTTTTTATTTTAAAGTAAAATTTTTAACAAAAACAATTTTACACCATTACTACTGGCTTACAGGCTACGGTCGTCAAGTTGGTTACTTATTCCCTATTACCTATTCGTCATTTACCTATTCCCTATTTGAAATGTGTCTATTCCCTATTAGCCATTTTACCTATTCCCTATTTGAAATGTGTCTATTCCCTATTTGAAATGTGTCTATTCCCTATTAGCCATTTTACTTATTCCCTATTCTTTACTTGCTTATTCCGTATTCGTCACTTACATAAAATTCATTTTGGTTGAATGATTGATTAATGAATTGTTTGAATGATTGGTGTTTAGCACCAACTTAAGCAATATTTCAGTTATACCGTGAACTTTTGAAAATATGACTCTTTGATGAATGAAACAGACGTATGAAATAGTAAAGCTATGTGCAATTAAAACAAATTTCTAAAAGACCCTCCAGTGGAAGACAGGGAGAGAGAACTACGTATGTGAAATATAACCCCAATTAGATATTTGGCACAAATATCATGAACCAAAATTTGCTATATTGAAGTATTGTTTGTACACATGCACCCGTTTCCGACACCCGCAGGTAACCTATTACATGTTCGTTGCTTATTCGATGCTCGCATGCGACTTCTTTCTTGTGAGTTATTGCTTGTTGTTTTCTGTTATCTAGTGCAAGAACTGAATTCCTAGATATGACATCACTTCAATAGAACACATGTACCTTTCACAACACTCAACTGGTACCCTGTTACCTAGATGTCAATTCACTCAAATATAATGTACCCTTCATCACACTCCAATGGTACCATGTTACCTATGTGAAATTACTCCAATAGATCGTACCCTTCACTACACTCCGCTGGTACCAGGTTAACTAGACGTGAATCACTCCAATAGAACGCATGTATCCTTCACCACACTCCACTGGTACCACCCGGTTACTTAGATGTGAAATCACTCAAATAGAACATACCCTTCACCAAACTCCGCTGGTACCATGTTACCTAGATGTGAAATCACTTCAATAGAACACGTGTACCCGTCTCCACACTCCACTGGTACCCTGTTACCTAGGTGTGAAATCACTCAAATAGAACACAGGTATCAGTCTACACACTCCACTGGTACCCTGTTACCTATTCGTTACCTATTCGATAATTGCGCGATATCTATTGCTAGTGAGTTGTTATTTGTTCTTTCTTGTTATCTAGTGTAAGAACTGAATTAACGGTAAAACCAATCCATTAAGACGTATCAACCTCCTTTGGTAACGGGTGCATGTGTGCCAATGGGGTGATTTCACATCTTGGTACTCAGTTAAACAACAAATAACAACTCACAAGAAGTAATTTTAAAATCTCATACCATCTCTTCAAAGAACAAATACAGCAATATCCACTTGTTGTTTTTCCCTCTGTATATTCATTTTCAAATGTTAATGTATCACTTTCTGAGGAAGAGATTTAGAGATTTTCGCCTCGATCCGCAAACTCCGGCCATCTCCTTACGTTTTTGGGGCGACAGTTCTTTTCGTTCTCAACGTATTGTACAACAAACATCTTCTAATCGGGGGGGGGGGCAAATATATGTTCAGAGATTAAAAAAACGTAAATCAAAGATTTTCCTAGATAGATGTTGCTTTTTCCTAAATGTCTTTATACTTTTATTATATGTAGCTGTTTTGTAACAGTGACTAAGTGTTCTGACATTATAGGGTACTGGTTACACTCAAATTCTGAATTCTCATTTCTTTTTATTTCAAATCCCTCAATGCCATGACTATATATATATATGACTCTTGCCATTCACGTTTACATTAGAAATCATTCTTAAAGTTTCAGCTACCAACTATTTATTCTTCAAAGGACTTATCACTGTAATTTCGCCTATTTTCTTTTCCTTCCGAGAACACCTTCGAACTATTATCAATTCTTTCCTACTATTTGCTACTATTTGCATGAATTGTAATTGTTTCCGTTAAAATGCCCAACCCTTGGACTCCCCCGCTTGGTCTTTCTATCCATGAGGGAAAGCTTGAATTTCCAATATTACTTAAACAGTGTTACCAATACGCTCTTTTTTTGTATTGCGATTGGGTTCCGCTAAACCCGTATCTGGTTGACCTGGATTTATCATAAGTTGACCTATTATATCAAGCAATTCTCCTAACGTACCAAAGGTAATAGCTTTTTTTAAGTGTTCACACGAAACCTAGCTGATCAAAGTAAATATCTATTATATTGTCTATTCAAAACAGAGTCATAATAACACAGATAGATAAACTACTACAGAAACTAGGTCACTGGTATATTTCCAGAGCTACATTTTGACGTCATAAAAGGGTCAAAGGAACGATAGAATGACGTAACGAGGTTGCTGCAACATTCGAAATCGACATGATTTCGAGTACTTTGGTGAAATATTCACCCGGTTACAAAATGTTTGGTGATAAAATGATTAAAAACTACAAAGCATGTTTTATGCACCTGAAAATTATTGAAAAGGCAAGATTGGGAGAATTAAAACCTCATTTTAAAAGTTACAAATCTAAAAATACGAAATAAAGGATGATAAACAAGTTATCGGGCTTTTGACAGCCGAAGTGTTGTAAAATATCATCTCGCTCGCCAGAATATGAAGTTTGGGGCTCGTTTGCTAACGCTCACTCAACCCTGTGCTTTATATTCTGCCTCATGGGATATTTTACGATACATAGCTGTGAAAGGCCTGATAACATGTTCAAATGTCTCCTTCGGGGTTATTTTTCACATACGAATGCACGTATATACATACACTGTCTAATATAGTTCTCTCCCCCCCCCATCCCCCCCAATTTCAGAAATTTGTTGAACATAGCTTTACTAATGTATTCGACTGTTTTATTTCTAAAAAATATCTTATTTTTAAAAGTTCACGCTATAGCTGAAATATTGCTAAAGTTGGTGTTAAACACCATTCAATCAACCAAGATCGGGATAAGAAGATGACGAATAGGAAAAAGAAAATGGCGAATTGGGAATAGGGGTAAATGTCGAAATTATCAAATGGCGAATAGCTAATAGGGTAAAAGTAAATGAATTGATAATACGGAATAGGGTATATTGTTTGCTCATGTCTGTCCTTCCGTTCGTTCGTTCTCTTGATATTTATTGCGGAAACGTTTGAAGCAAATTTCAACGTTTCAATGGAATGTGACTTAAAATGAGTAGATTTACACACATTCATCTTTTGGAATTTTCAAAATGGCTGCCGCTTCCATGGAAATCGAAAAATGCGGGAAAATTAAAAGTGCCTCAATTTGGTTGATATACAAGGCTCACCCCCACTCAGTTTACGTAGATGTACAATAGTTGTCGTATGCAATGCCCACCCACCCCCCGACCCCCCTCAAAAAAGATAAAATGACGCTTAATTTGAATCGTGTAAATCAGTAAACATGAATTTATACATTTTCTCAAAAAATGGAAAAATATTCATGACATGCTTACTGCGATGCGTACGATACGGGATTTCATCTGCATCTATTTTTATCGCTTGAATCGTGCACTGACAGGTTAGAGATTTGCTTTTGGTAAAGTATCGAGTATAAAGTAAGAAAAGGCGAGTATCGAGTGAGAAAAAGGGAGTATCGAGTGAGAAAAAGAGAGTATCGAGTAACAAAAAGCGAGTATCGAGTAACAAAAAGCGAATATCGAGTAACAAAAAGCGAGTATCGAGTAACAAAAAAAAAAGAAGTATCCAGTTACAAAAAGCGAGTATCGAGTAACAAAAAGCGAGTATCGCGTGAGAAAAAGCGAGTATCGAGTGACAAAAAGCGAGTATCGAGTGACGAAAAGCGAGTATCGAGTGGGAAAAGGCGAGTATCGAGTGGGAAAAGGCGAGTATCGAGTAATGAAAGGAAGCATGATATGTGATGGCTCGTATCTATCCGGCATCATATATTGTTATATATACAAAAATATAAAATTGTGAGGAACAACATGGACCGATACCAAAAGTGAGTAAAGAGTTCCAAAAATATGATCGCTATCACTTATAGACATACACTAGGAACTAAAATCTCAACAAAAATAAATACTGACACCAGTAGCTGTCGTGGTTTTGAATTGCATTTTTTTTCTGTTTATAACTGTGTTGAACGTCGTATATGTGCATAAGCCGAAGTTAAAATCTTTGCAGAGCTTATGTTATTTGTGGTATTTTTTCAACTTTTATATACAAGTATATCAATCTAATTGAATGGATTATTTACTAAAAAGGCAGTGGCTATTCAACCGGACCCGGTTTAATAGCCTGTAGCCTATTCGACCGGATCCGGTTTAATAGTCTGTGGGCTATTCAACCGGACTTGTTTTTACTGGAGATTCAGTTACCTTTGGAAATCAAGAAAACTCGATATATAGGTCTTAATTTTTCGTTAGCTTTAATAAAAATTTTTAATAAATTTTGAGTAATACGTTGTGTTTAAAATATAATTCTTTTTATGTTTTAAAACATTTTTTGCCGTTATCGTTGATATTAGAGATATTAGTTTAAATTATATTTTTAGTGTGTTTAAATATAATTTTAAAGAACACATGTCTCCACTTGACGGTGGACAATTTTCAAATACCTTCATTGGTCATGCCTGTATTTTTCTTGCAGTTTTTATTTACAATTCCGCAAAAAAAAAGAACAATTTTCCATGCTGATTTTCCATAAGTTTTTGCAGCTATAAATACATTTATATCAAGAAATGGGGTGATAACTTTAGGCAGGGACTATATATAGTCCATGCTTTAGGCTTTTACTCTGTCCATTGCGGACATGCCGGATTTATGACAAAATACTGATGTCCATTGCTGATCACTTTATAACTTTGACAAGAACCTATACAACATTTCAAAAAAGCAATGGATAAATACAAAAAAAAAATACTGAAGTTGCTTAGCAAAACAGTAAATTTCCTTATGCTGTACACGTGTTTTGTTTCAAGGAATAACCTCTCATCAGCAGCATTAAATTCAAATAATATGGAAAGCGAGTATCCAAAAGGAGTAAAATTATTATTGGATCAAACATGTCAAAGTTAGACTACAATTTTGCTTCCTGCTACCACCAGAATTTGAACAAAAATATAAACAATCTTGAAAAGCATTATGTAGAACGTGTCTACTTTCAAATTATTATAGAAGAGATAAAAAAAATATTAATTAATTATGTGACTGAATTTGAAAGATTTTTCTGATTACATAGTCTTGAGAACACGATTGTTTTAAAAGTCCAAAGCGTAAAAGTAAGTGTCTTAGTGACTGTATAAATCTTTTAAATACAAAGCCCTGTTAGGACTAAACATTGGTTTATGAATTTAAGTTAGGTGCAAATATTGGGTATAATACAACTCGATATGTATTTCCGCAAGAATATACATGTACGTCCTTGTCTATCCCTTATACATTATGGTACTAATTAACATTAATTCATTTTATTGTCCCCCGCCGCACCGCGACGGTGGGACATAGTAATGGTCTGCGTCCGTGTGTCCGTCCGTCCGTCCGTCCGTCTGTCACACTTTCTTGTGGACGCAACTCCTCGGAAACCGTGTATTGGATTATGTTCAAATTTTGTAGGATTGTTAGTCACTATATGTACTAGATCATATCACACCGCCATTTTGATTCGTCAATTTTTATAGGAGTTATGGGACTTTGACCATTTTTAGCAATACTTTACAACTGGAGATCTTGTGGACGCAACTCCTCGGAAACCATGCATTGGATTTTGTTCAAATTTTGTAGGATTGTTAGTCACTATATGTTCTAAATCATATCGCACTGCCATTTTAATTCGTCAATTTTTATAGGAGTTATGGGACTTTGACGATTTTTAGCAATACTCAAATGGAGATCTTGTGGACGCAACTCCTCGGAAACCGTGTATTGGTTTTTGTTCAAATTTTGTAGGATTGTTAGTCACTATATGTACTTGATCATATCGCACTGCCAATTTGATTCGTCAATTTTTATAGGAGTTATGGGACTTGACCATTTTTAGCAATACTATACAACTGGAGATCTTGTGGACGCAACTCTTCGGAAAAGGTGTATTGGATTTTGTTCAAATTTTGTAGGATTGTTAGTCACTATATGTCCTAGATCATATCCCACCGCCATTTTGATTCGTCAATTTTTATAGGAGTTATGGGACTTTGACGATTTTTAGCAATACTATACAAATGGAGATCTTGTGGACGCAACTCCTCAGAAACCATTTATTGTCCCCGGCCGCAACTTGACGGAGGGACATGGTAATGATCTGCGTCCATGCATCTGTGCGTCCGTGCGTCCGTGTGTCACGCTTTTTGTGGGCGCAACTCCTCAGAAACCGCTGGTCAGAATTCATTCAAATTTTACAGGATTGTTAGTGACCATTAGTACTAGATCATATCGCATCGCCATTTTGATTCGTCAAATTTTGTAGGAGTTATGGGACTTTGATTATTTCCACATTGTTTTACAATGGCAAATCACGCAACTTCCCGGAAACAGCCGGCCAGAATTCATTCAAATTTTACAGGATTGTTAGTCACCATTAGTGCTAGATCATATCATATTGCCATTTTGATTTCTAAAATTTTGTGGGAGTTATGGGACTTTGATTATTTCCACATTGTTATACAATGGCAAATCTTGTGGACGCAACTCCTCAGAAACTGCTTGTCCAAATTCATTCTAATTTTACAGGATTGTTAGTCAACTTATGTACAAGATCATATCGCATAGCCATTTTGATTCGTCAAATTTTACAGGAGTTATGGGACTTTATCGACTTAACGCATGCTACAGCTTAGAAACACTTTGTGGGCGCAACTCCTTGGAAACCACTGAACGGATTATGCTGAAATTTTGTGTGAACATTTGCCACCATATGTACTTAATCATATTATGCTGCTATTTTGATTGGACAAATTTTACGGGAAATATTGGACTTTATCGACTTTATGCATACTACAACATAGGAAGACTTTGTGGACACATCTCCTCAAAATCCAATTAAGGGATTTTGCTGAAATTTTGCTTGGCTGTTTGCAACCTAATGCAGTTGATCATATCCTGCCGCCATTTTGATTCGCAAAATTTTGCATGAGTTATGGGACTTTATCGACTTTACTGCGGCGGCGGGGGACATAGCTACGCGTAGCAATCTTGTATATTTACCTGTATTTAATAATTAATACGTCAAGATAATGTGCCTGCCCAATCTTCAGGTAAATTAATTGCTAATTAGGCAGGTCCGGTCGAATAGCCTGCGGGCTATTCAACCGGGTCCGGTTGAATAGCCACTGCCTACTAAAAACCCGTAGGCCACGAGTAGCCTTCCTCAAATAAAACGGGTTACCGCATATCCACTTCCCGTGACCCCGGGTCAGCATACCAATTTTTCGAATAAAAAAATCTTCAAAACTGCTCGAGAACAGATCTCGAATCTGTTGTGTACACTATCAAAACTATCATAACTGCTTTTCAGACTTTTAGATGAAAGATTCAACCACAGAACTTGCCCTTTGAATGCAATTTTGACAGATTATGACAATTTGTATACGTTTTTTGTGTAAACACCTTCAGAACCAAACGAAAATGAATTCCATTTGGAAAACTAATGTTTATTTACCTGCAAAAATTAGTTCCCGATGTCCTTCGAGTAGTACCATCGTCCTAAAGCACGGAGAGTTAGATTCTCAGGTGGGGGGGGCGTCTAAATCCTAGCCTCATTTTTCGTATAATAATAGATTGGTTCTCTGTGCGAGCACGACTCAAAGGTATCGTATTAAATTTATTGTATTGGACTCCATATGCTTAAGACTGCCAGTTCAATACGAATGACAAAGTATGCCAGCATGACCTAAAGTATGTCAATATGGAATTTTCAATATTGGCCTAGTACAAAATGGGACCATCGGATAAGATTTCAATTACCTCAAACTCGGCAAGCTTCATCTGAGACTGGAAATCTTGCACTTGGGTGTCTGAGGTTTACTTGTCTCGTACTCGTACTCGCGAACTGCCTTTTTTTAATCAAAGCTTGTTTTTTTTTGTTACTCGATACTCGCTTTTTGTTACTCGATACTCGCTTTGTCTCACTCGATACTCGCTGTCTGTTACTCGATACTCGCTTTTTCTTACTCGATACTCGCTTTTTCTTACTCGATACTCGCTTTTTACCATATGATACCATAGAATCTACTGTGGACGCTGGCTATCTGCCACTTTGTCCGCCTCTAATGATTAATCTGTCATATTCGTACGCGACTTTACGTGAAATCCGGTGTTTGATCTTATACTTATGTCCATCGTAAAATCATACTTTGCTTCTTGATGTTTCCAGTGGTTATCTAAACCTATTTCGAATTCCTTGACCGTTTTAACTGTTTTTAACTGTTACTACTTCTTCTGGCAGGCTATTCCATATATCAACTAGCCTGTTTGTAAAGGAGTACTTCCTGACATTTAACTTGCATGATTTTTTTGTTATCTTCTTTGAATGGCCTCTTGTGCTGGACTGTGTGTTCATTTTAAACATGTTGCTTGATTATCATATATCTCATTTAAAATCTTGAATACCTCAATCATGTCCCCTGTGTGCCATTTTCAATTTCTCTAGCATGTAATTCATATTTTTCAGTGTTGGGATTTGTTTGGAGGCTCGTCTTTGTACATTTTCTATTTTTTCAACATCGCCTAATCTATACGGGGTCCAGACTGCTGCCGCATACTCTACGTGTGGTCTAACAAGAGTTTGGAAAAGATATTTAAAGCTTTGTTCTTCCAAATGTGTTTAAGTTCTTCTGATTAGCCCCATTATACTATTTGCATTATTTATTTGGCTATTTATGTGGCTGCTAAATGATATGTTCTCGTCCACCAGTACCCCTATGTCTTTTTCACCTGTTGATTTTTCTAATTTAATATCATCGGCATTGTTATCGTATAAATGGTCATTTTTCTCTTCATTTTCATGTATATTTGATACAGATAGCACTTTACTTTTGTTCGGGTGGAACTTAAGTAACCATTTGTTTGACCAGTTTTGTAATTCATCTCAATCTCTCTGTAATATCTCCTCATCTTGCTTGTCCTTGATTTCCCTATATACCTTAGTATCGTCAGCAAATAAATATGCAGTTGAATCTATGCAATCGGGCATATCGTTGATGTATATTACAAATAATATGGGGCCCAGTACACTCCTCTGTGGTATGCCACTAGTCACTTGTTGGTTCTCTGATTCTGACCCATTTACTATTACTTTTTGTGTTCTGTCCTTCAGGAAGCTCTCTACCCAGTCTATAACGGTTTTATCAATTTTGTATCTACCCATTTTTTTTCTGCAATCTCTGGTGGGGAACTTTGTCAAAAGCCTTCATGAAGTCCATATATATTGCGTCAATTTTGCCTCCCTGATCCAATATTTCTGTCCATTCATCTATGACTCTTAGTAACTGTAATGTTGTTGACCTGCCCGAGATAAACCCAAATTGCTTATTACTGAAGAGCTTATTTTTTAGCATATGGTTGACGATGATTTCTCTGACTAGTTTTTCCATTAGTTTGTAGACTACACTTGTTAAACTTACTGGTCTATAATTTCCTGGTTCTGATTTATCCCCCTTTTTGTATATAGCTGTTATGTTACCTTCCTTCCATTTAGCTGGTAATATTCCTTTACTCATTGATGTGTTGTAAATAATTGTTAGGGGCTAAGTCAGGGCTACACTCAGTTCTTTTAGTAATTTTGGATGTATGCCATCCGGTCCCGGGGATTTGTTGACATTTAAGTCCTGTAATAGTTTTTGTACTTCCTTTTCTTGAAATGTTTTCCCTCACATTCAAACTCTATATTTACTGGATCTAAACTTGGTACGTCTCCATCAGGTTCTTGCGTGAACACACTACTGAAAAAAAACTTCTGCTTTTTCCTTATCTGTAGCTGTTTTTGTCAGATCTCCTTCCTCATTTTTGAATTTTAAATCTGCTATTCCGGTTTTCGTCTTCCTTTTTGAGTTGGAGTATTGCCAAAATTTTTAAGGGTTATTTTTTGCGTTTTTTGCTATCTCTTTCTCCATATTTGCTTTAGCCTTCATAACCAGGCCTTTCACTCGGTTTCTTATTTTGACGTATTCCTGATATTTTTTCCCGTCCCGTGTCTCCATATATCTTTGCCAACATATGTGTTTCCTCTTGATCTTTCTAACCGTCTTATCATCTAATGGTAGATATTGGTGTTTTTTGGCTTGGTAGTTGGCTTTTACGTTTACTCTCGGGATGTATTTCTCTTTAGCATTATTTATCTTGTTCATTACCAGATCGAGCTGTTGTTTTATATCCTTTCCCTTAAGTAACGAGTCCCAGTCAATATTTAGCTCCTTTGCCATATTCTCATAATCACCCTTGAAATAGTTTCATATCTCAGATTTATTTTCTCTTAGTTCATAGTAACATCTGTACACAAATTCAAGACTACAATGGTCACTATTACCTAGGGGGCTAGAATATGCTATCTCATTTATCATACTATCCTCATTTGTCAATACCAGATCCAACATACTTGGTTTATTATTACCTCTAATTCTTGTTACTTGGTTGACATGTTGTGTTAAATATCTTTCTCTAATACTTACAAGGAATTTATCTCCAAATTTATCGCCTTGGCTTGTCCATGTATTCCAGTCTATTTTGGGGAAATTAAAATCCCCTGTAATCAGTAGGTGAGAGTATTCCTTGTTTCTAGATACCTCTATAATTTATTTAGCTCATCTAGATTTTCTGGGGTACTATTTGGACCTTTATATATACATCCGACGATGTATATCTCTACTACTTAACTTAATATTTATCCATATTGATTCCTCAAAGTTTGGTTCAAATTTTACCTCCTCTGCATTCAGGTCTTTGTTTACGTAAATTGTTGTACCTCTACCACTGGTTTTAGGTTCATTCATAAAAAGGTCGAACCCTTGTAATTGCAATTCTGCTTTCCCTGGTGAATATCTACAGTTTTTAGGATTTACCTCTGTAATCATTATCAAATCAATTTTTTGCTGGCTTTCTTGTACTGTTGATTTCAATTCACCCAATTTATTTGGTAAACTGTCAGCGTTAGTATAATAACACTGTAGACCGTTAAAATCCTTCACCATATTTACATTTGTCTCATTCAAAACATTGTCTCTATTTACAGTTACTTTATCCCTTTTCTTGTTTAACCCTTTTTCTTGACTTTTACCACCTTTCTGTCCCACGGTGGTCCTTTTACAATAATATGTATTTCCCCGAATGGGTATCATTATCCATTGCCTCATTTTTTAGCTTAGCCTCTGCCAAGGCCTCTTTATGTAGCTTCCTTTCTCCCTGGGTCCGATATCATGTGCCACACTTAGTTGCTTAAGCTCTTCATCTGCCGTACCCAGATTTTTAAAACCCCTTTTGATTTTTCATCCTAAAATACTACCTGTATAGGCCTCGGTTTGTCATCCTTTTCATTTTTCTTACCCAGTCTCGTTACATTCTTCACTGATTCAGGCTTTGCCCCGGTTGCTTTACAGAGTTTACTTACTAGCATAGTGTCATCTTGGCTCGGTCTTATTAGATTCTTTTGCTTTGAAAATCACAATATTATTTCGACGTGCATACTTTCTTTATACTCCTCCAATTCACTAGGTCCTGGACTGTCCTTACCTCCAGTTGCTTCGTCCAATTTACCATCTTCCATCATTGCTTGTACTTGCACTAAGTCAGCCTTTTTGTCAATTTTAGTTACAAGCTCATTTAGCCTTATATCAAACTTACTGAAGTATTCATTGCACCTCTCTTCTATTTCCTTTCAATTTTCATATTCCTCATGACATTTTCTTCGCATGGGGGCAGTACTAATGTAGGTCTGACCTTTTACTTAGCAGTCTATATTCTGCGCTATTTAGCTTGACACAAGTTTTACAGAATTTTTTCTCGCAATATTTAAGAAATAAAACATGGCCGCCATACTATATTGTCATTATAACATTTGCTTGAGTTGTTTTTGCAAATATTTTATCCCGAGCGTTAGCGAGGGGTAAAATATGCAAAAATAACGAAAGCCCATGTTATAATGACAATATAGTATTTGGCGGGTATGATTTATTTCGATTCTAATATGGAAATTTCACCCATTTTATATCCGAAGCGAGCAACGACTATCTAACGGTTCCGTAACATTTTGATTTTGATAAACAAACTCCCTGACAAAAAAACTTTGCACAAATACAATAAAAACTTACTTTTGCTTGATTTAATTGCTATTTTAACTGTAGAAAATGCCTCAAGTCCTCATAATCTCCATTCAAACATTCCAACCAACGCTGCTTACGAACCGGACATTACGATTTTATTTGTGACGTCACAAGTCGGAAAATTAAAGTTTGTCCCGAACATTGCCTTTTCAAGTAGAAAAAAAAATCCATAATGAATTTCGAAAACAAATTTAATTAAAAATGTGTTTGTGGATGGTAGATTTTTACAGTTAAAATGAAAAATAGATTTTAAATATGCAACAGAAACTATGCATCTTTTGCGCATGTGCTAAGAGTGTTATATTGGTATTATAACATAACTCTATTTACAAAGCTAATACAGGAAGCCATATTAGAATCACACTCAAGCACCTCAGCTCGATACTCGCTTTTTGCCACTCGATACTCGCTTTTTGTCACTCGATACTCGCTTTTTGTCACTCGATACTCGCTTTTTGTTACTCGATACTCGCATATTCTGCCTCGATACTCACAGATTCTCACTCAACAAAAAGAAATCCTCGACATGTTACTGTATTATATTTTATTTGGGAGAAATTGTTTCGGAAATAAAAACCATCATCATCATAAAATATCAAAGTGTATCGTAACCATGTGCATAGGTACACAGGTATAATATATAAAACGTATTTAAGAACTACACTTTCTGTGTGTTTCATCGGAGAACCAAGTCAAAACAAAATCAAAACCTATAAATAGAACAAATGCTACCATAAAATCATTATTAAGTTGTTTTGATCGGTTCTATGTGCCCCATCCGTTCTTAGTGTTAATAGAAATAAAATAACTATCAACGATAAATTTTAAACTATCTATAAACTTGAAAACTGAAGCAGATAGCGTACTAATTGTAATTGACCATTGTTGTCTAGAAATTTGTCGCTGATTTTGATATCTTGTCTTTTTGTGTGCCATTTGTTTCCTTGTTGTACTGTTGGTAAGTTATCTGTTTTCCATCTTCTCCAAATATATATGCTAAGGGACCGACAATTTAACCTGAAGGGGGGGTTATGTTTTTTTTTCTGGACAGAAAATTTTTTTCGCGCTTCGTGCGAAAAAAATTTATTTTTTTTTTTCACGTGTATCAACAAAATATTTTTTTCCAAAATTAACATTATTTTTTTGGGCAGAAAGCTTCCTTCAGAATTTTTTTTTTCAACATTTGGAAGCCAAAATATATTTTTCACATAAAATCAGGTCCAAAATATTTTTTTAGAAAAAAAACATAGCCCCCCCCCTTCAAGTTAAATGGTCGGTCCCTAAGTATTAAACTTGAAATAAATATATATATTTATATCCAAAACAAAAAAAAATGACAAAATGAGTAAAATACAAGTTTTACAACCAAGAACCATCTTCTGTTCCTCGGCAAACACAGGTTTGAAATTATCTCCCTTTGAGGTAAGATTTTCAGTATGATTTATTGTAAAAATTAAAGATCATTTATGATATCTAATAATGTCAAAACTCAAAGAAATATCTAATTCAAGGAAAATTAACCCTAAAAGGTAAAGAAGCATTATAAATCCTTGAAATTTTGCAAAATTGAAAAATCGCTACACACTTTATTTTAATTCATATATTAAAACTATGATTTTAAATATTCCGGTTGGATGCAGCCAACTCCAAATGCAACCAATCAAATCCGTGGATAAAAGGCTTCAGAAATCCAGCTTGATCTTCCAAGGGTGAAGAGGAGAGAAGCGGATCGTAATTCTTAGCTTGCGAAGATGAACCTAGAACGTGTTAGAACCGATTCAATAAATATGTCCCCACTGTCAGTTTGTGACGTGTATATCTTTTTTTCCGCTTCTGTGTTAAAGAAAACAATGTAATCAAATGTGGAATGAAACAGACAAAATATTGTATACATTTATACACAGTGTAGCATTGTGTCATCTTTTAACAAAGGAACTGTCAGTTATTGAAAAAGAAGCAAACAATGAATCAGTCACAACATCACTGCATTTGATTGGTCAAGAAGGACAGGTAGGGACACATTTTTTGAATCGACCCTATAAATATTGAGCATGTACTTGTTGCTCACCAGTGTAGGTCATTAGCCCATAATCGGACCTAAATTTGCCGAATAAAATTGAATTTGTCTGTCGACAAGCAGCGTAAATAAAATGTAGCGTGGTTTGAAGTACGAAATTGGAATTTTCAGTTTTCCAGAATTTCCACTAAGAGAGGTAGATTTCTCATAGAATTTTCACCACAAAACTTTAAAATATGATTGTCTAATCGTTACAGCATGCCTGAGTTTTAAGTAGAACAGGTTTGTTAGTTTTTCAGACGAACTCAAGACTCAAAAATGTTAGTTCTAAAAGTGTTACCGCTTCCTGTAAAAACACTACTTATTTAGTTTTATTTCGAATCAAAAACTACAGATTTGTGTTGGGTGT
>MJUU01028698.1:0-16778 GCA_002080025.1 Modiolus philippinarum
TTGACCTCTATCTGTTACACTTTTTGAAATAAAAAATGCAAAAATTTTAAATTTTCACGGAAAATAACTCCAACATGGGTCGTCAGATTTTCTTTAAAATAGGACAGCTGGTAGATCTCATCATTCTAAACAATTTTACCCTATGTCAGATTTTTTTATATCTGTGACGGTTTTTGAGTTATTTGCCAAAAACTGCAATTTAACCCTATGTTCTATTTTTTGCAACAGCGGCCATGTTGTTTGACATGCGGATTAAAAAAACCCACAATTTTGAGAAACCAAACCTTGGTGATGATGCATGCCAAGTTTGGTTCAATTTGACCCAGTGGTTTTAGAGGAGAAGATTTTTTAAAAAAAGTTTACGACTGACGGAAGACGGACGCAAAGTGATGGCAATAGCTCACTCTGACATAGTGTTCCAAACCGTGGTCAGACCACATAAAATGTTTGCTATGTCAAGTTCTACCCTTCAATTTTGATAGAAATTCAGAAACCCATATATGCGCTGTCCTTAGTCAGGTGAGCTAAAAAACTATATGAAGGTACAATGTGTGTGCACTCTATAAAATGCTCGGGATAAAATGACCATTTAGGGCAAAATCCATTTTTACCCAAGAATCCGATATATCAACCAAGATTGCTGTAATGAATGTTTAATATGGGAAAATACAATTGTTTATGTTGTCTTAATGATCATTTCTTAAATTCAACTGAGGACATTAAAATTTAAATCTTCCTGTAAAACTTCCAAAAAGAATGATAAGAAACACAACCTACAGCTTATGGCAAATTTTGATAACTAAGGACATTTTTAACAACAGAACTGACTCACACTGCATCATCACTTAAAAATGTTAAGCTTTTCTTAAACAGTTCAACATCATATTCTAAACATGAAATATTTTCTGTTGGATCAACATTGTCTTTTAATTGAGACATAACATTTTCACTGATGGATACATCTGTAAACCCTAGGTCATTATCATCATCGTTGCTGTTCCCTTCATCCTGTATATTGTCTATTCCATAGTTTTCATTATTTACATCTTGCTCATGCAATGAAGGGTCTCCTGCATTTGATATCAATTCTTTAATTGAAATGAGGTTCCCATTTGCATTTGCCAATACCCCAAGAATGAATAGCTGATAGGAGTTTTGTTGTGCTCCGTTGACAATGGATGGTTGTTATACTGAAATTGAAAAGTCTTTAAGCTTTCATTAATTCTAGGTTCAAAAACATAATGCAGTGCCAACATGTGTTTTGCATTGGAAATATCCAAAATATCTCTGTCTTCCATGTATGTAAACAAATCATACAATTCATTTGTTGAATTGTCCCAGACATCAACCCACAATCTTTCTATACGCTGGTTGTGGGAGCTTTTCCCTTTGATTGCACTCCCTCTACCAGATCCACAAATGTGTTCCATGTACAAGCAGATGTCTACATTTTCAACGCCATGGTCACATCGTACTCTAGAAGGTAAACCATAATTCTTTGTCGCAACAATAAATTTGTCAAAAACAGTCAATGATTTATTGTTGTTGCTTACACTGAGGAATGTCACCATACGAGAAAACCCATCTATAGCTCCATGTATGACAAGCTCCCATCTGAAAGAGTGAAAATAAACATTATTGCGGTCATCAGATAATTTGTAATAATTTTCGTAACTAGAGGTTCAAAATGCTGAGCCTGTATTGCTCACTTAACAAGAACATGATAAAATATGGGTTACTGTAACGCCTGAGCGTTACAAATGTCCCCAAAATCCCACATTGCTAGTGTTCAAGTCAAATATGAAATCTGAGCACTTTTAGTTTTCCCGCCTTTTTTCTGTTTTTATGGCAACGGTCACCATTTTGAAAATTATAAGGTTAAAACCATATCTACATATCCTAGGTACTGTTACTGTAAAATCTGAACCCAATCTGGGCACTTTTAATTTTCCCGCCTTTTTCTGTTTCCATGGCAACGGCCGCCATTTTCAAAATTTCGAAAACTCGGAACACTTGTACTGTGTATAACATTTGTATGAAGTTTCATGAACTTCGGTTCAGAAATAAGTAAGATATGGCCCGGCCAAGGTTTTGGCGGAAGAAGAAAGAAAGAAAGAATAATAATAATAAGAAGAAGAAGAAACGGGCCAAAACAAAGATGTCCCCCCACTTCGTTTGGGGGACATAATTATCTCCAACAAGAGTTGTCAGAAGACAACATAGCTCGCCGGGTCAAAGTATTTTGGGCCCAGTTCACATCATCTTTTTCCTCTGTACCACAGATAACTCTCATCATAAGGAAGTCACATACCAATATCAAGTACCTAAACCTAAAATGTAGCTTAAATAGCCAAAGTTAAAGTTTTTATGAAATTAGCCCAAGGCCAAGGTCAAGGTCAAAGGATCATTATCATCTGTATCACAGATAGCTTTCATTATAAGGAAGTCACATATCAAGTATCGAGGACCTATCCCTAAAATTTAGGCTTTAATAGCCAAAGTTAAAGATTTTCTAAAATTAGCCCTAGGTCAAGGTCATAGCATCATTATCATCTGTACCGCATATAGCTTTCATCATAAAGAAGTCACATACCAAGTATCAAGTACATATCCCTAAAATTGGGGCTTTAATAGCCCAGGTTAAAGTTTTTCTTAAATTAGCCTAAGGTCAAGGTCATAGCATCATTACCATCTGTACCACAGATAACTCTCATCAAAAAGGAGTCACATACCAAATATCAAGTACCTATCCCTTAAATTGTGGCTTTAATAGCCCAGGTTAAAGTTTTTCTAAAATTAGCCTAAGGCCAAGGTCAAGGTCATAGCATCATTATCATCTACCACAGATAGCTCTCATCATAAGGAAGTCACATACCAAGTATCGAGTACCTATCCCTAAAATTGTGGCTTAAATAGCCCAGTATAAAGTTTTTCTTACATTAGCCTAAGGTCAAGGTCATAGCATCATTATCATCTGTACCAAAGATTAAAGCTCTCATCATAAGGAAGTTATATACAAAGTATGAAGTACCTATACCGAAAAGTGTGTCTATACCGGTAAATTACAGCGATACCCTAAGTTAAAATTTTCCTAAAATTACCCTAATACAAAGGTCAAGGTCATAACATCCTCCTCCCCAGCACCACAGGAAGCTCTCATCATAAGGAAGTCACATACCAAGTATCAAGTACCTATCCCTAAAACTGTGACTTTAATAGCCCGGGTAAGTTTTTTAAAAATTAGCCTAGGGCCAAGGTCAAGGTCATAGCATCTTCATCTTCTGTACCAAAAATACTTTTTTTCCTGTAGAAGTCATAGGAGGAATATGGAAACCCTAGCACTCATTTCTATCTGACACCGACGCATGGGTCATGACAATAGCTCTCCGGACTTTCGTCCCGGCGAGCTAATAAGAAGATAATTTGATTTTATTAAAACTAACATAAAACAACCAGAAACAAGAATTGCACCTAGCAACCTGATGTTTGTTGTCTTGTAGGAACGAAATATGGCACCTTTATACAGAACCCCTTATGGAATTTCTTTTTTTTAGTTCCAGATATGATGATTTGTAAATAAATTTTCCATGGGGTCTTCTGTTTAAGTTCGACTATGGTGGCCATCTTTGTTGGTAAGGTGGGGTCATCGGATCATGACAATTCTGAATGGGATCCACCTAGTGACCATTTCTACAACTGAGCTTAAGTAGTTTATGACAAGATAAAGTAAAAAGACAAGTAATAGAAATAACGGACAAAAACGTAAAAAAAAATGTTGAATTTTGGCAATTTAAGGGCATTTACCCCTGTATGAGTTTCAGAATTTCTATCTACATTTTAAATTGACAGGCAGGTAGATCTTGTGATTCAAATATACTTGATCTTTATCTTTTTTAAGTTTGGTGATCTAAGGATGGGATTTTGAACTTCCTTCAAATTTGTAGGGTAGGTAGATCTTAACATGCCAAACATTTTATCAATTTATACCTGATTTTTATCTGTTATAGTTTTGGAAATAGAAGACGATAATCATAAAAATTGAAAATTTTTGGTGATTTAAGGGCAATAATTCATACATGGGTTATTGAACTTCCTTCAAAATTTCAGGGTAGGTAGATCTTGTTGTGACAAACATTTAATCAATATATACTTGGCCTCTTTCTTTTATAGTTTTGAAAATAGAAGATGAAAATCGTAAAAATTGATAAAAATTTGGTGATCCAAGGGCAACAACTCCTATATGGGTTATTGAACTTCCTTCAAAATTGCAGGTAAGTTAGATCTTGACATGGGAAGCATTTTATCCATTTATACCTGACATCTATCTATGATAGTTTTCGAAATAACCCATGATAAATACCAAAAATATACAAATTTTGGTGAAAAAAGGGCAATAACTCCACCATAGGTTTCGGATTTTTTTTTCAAAATTGACGGATAGGTAGATCCTGACATACCAAACATTTTATCAATTTACACTTGACTTTTGTCTATGGTAGTTTTGGAAATATAAGTAAAAATTGCATGAAAATTTTGAAAATTCGGTGAAAAAGGACAATGACTCCTACATGGATCTTAGGATTTTCTTCAAAATTTCAGGATGGGTAGATCTTATCATTCTGAACAATTTTACCTCGTCAGATTTTTAATATCTGTAACGGTTTTTGAGTTACTTGCCAAAAACTGCAATTTACCCCTATGTTCTATTTTTAGCAATGACGGCCATTTTGTTTTACCGATAAACACACCGCACATCAGTTTTAGAAGCCGTACCCTGATGATGATCCAGGCCAAGTTTGGTTTAGTTTGGCCTAACGGTTTCAGAGGATAAGATGTTTGAAATTTTTGACAGACGGACGGACGAAGGACGGACGACAGACGCATAGTGATGGCAAAAGCTCACTTGGCCTTTTAGGCCATGCAGGTGAGCTAATTACGATATACCACTGATGTCTTGCTTTAGTGCATAAGGCGGTCACTGTTCTTTTTGTATTTGCTCTTCAGTGATTAAATGTTTGAATCGTCAATATATATTTCTTATAAATACATGTGCTAACCTGGTTTCATGAAGTATCAAAAAATAAAATGATAACTTGATATTAATATATTAAAACTTATATCCTGTTATGCTTCAGTTAATAAAATGCTCTTTGCCATTGAATGCACAAAAGTTAATAGTGTCCCCTTGATTACTGTCTATGGGACATGCAGGTGTATTATTTATTTTTACCTGTATAGATCTACCTGTTATGCTGCCACACAAATATGGTGGCAGGATGTGAAGATGCCATGTGGCAATTATTTCCTCAATCTTAATGACCCCTGGTGTTGTTTATTGTCTCAATATACAAGTTTGATGTGTTCATTAGACTGATAACCGCAGATAGAAAACAGGGGAGATAATTCAAATGGAATTGGAAACTGGTCTAGAGAGGAAAAGGGGGGTGCTACTTGGTAAATTCGAGGTACTTTGAATTTGTTGCCAAGGAAATCATAAGTTTATCTAAAAATAACCATTAACCTTTGATTTATGCTCCTTTCAACTTCAGTCTCTATGATGTCAGACGTCCCTGGACGAAAACAATAGTCAACTGTCTCTTGGATACGTTTTAAAAACCTTTCTCTGTCAGATAATCTCAAACTTTCGGCCATTTTGTCTTCAGCTCCCGCGTTCTATACAACAACAACAGCAACAATCTTTATTGTACAACCACATCATACAAAGGGTTTGACAAAATATATATGTAATACAGAATTAGAATAATACATTAAACAGTGCATGTTTACTATAATAGTTCATCTTTTAAAAAGACATTCATAAATAAATCGAGCAATATGTTTTAATATTAAAGGATCCTCATTTTTCATAAAGTATATGTATTTGCCAAATTCACTTTTGTTCTTAAAAGTGCCTGTAATATTTTGTTTTATTTTTGCAAACATTTCAGATCTTTTAGAATCATATTTGGTACAGCTAATGAGGAACATGTTCTTTCAGGCCTAGGGATAGGAATAGGTTTATTATATCGGCCTGTTTCTATTCTTAAAGAATGAGAGCTTGTTCTTAATCTGCAAAAAGCACTCCGTATATTTCTGTCTTCAAGTATGTCCAAATATTTTTCTTTTTCAAAAGTATCTTTTATGAATTTATATGAGTCTAGTTTACTACTATCACTGATGTCACTGTTCCAATTTTGACAGAAATTATCGAACACTCTTTGGGTAAAATTATTAATGAAAATATCATTATTAAAAAATTCTGGGTTTTCCCAAACATTTGAGAAACCATGAGTATCTAAAAGTTTTTTAACATAGACAAGCCACTCAGATCTAGCATCGTTGTTTCTGAAGTGTGACTGATAAGCTTGGTAAACGAGTTGTCTACATTTTTTTGTTGCAATACGCAACCAAAATTTTATAATTGAGATGTTTATAAAAATTTGTAGCGGGTAACGACCAATTTCACCTCTTACTGCGCTGTTTGCAGCATTTTTGTTTACACCTAGAAGCGATTTACAAAATTTATTGTGCATTAGGTCAATTTTAGACTCAAAGTTATAGATATTTTTAGATGAACCCCAAACTTCACAGCCATACATCAATATTGGTTTAACTAGACTATCAAACAATTTAATCATTAAGCTTAAGTTGGTATAGGGGTAGTTTATATAAAACATAACGACGGCCGTGATTGGATAAAATACCGCCTCATTTTGTGCAAAATAACGCGTTAATTTGTACAAATTTATTCAAAATAACGCGTTATCTCTTCAAAATAGCGCCATAGTTTCATTCAAAAATAGCGCGTATATTACCATATTAACGCGTTATTTTTGTAAAACTGTATATACGCGCATATTTAGATAAATAACGCGCTAAATTGGATAATAACGCGTTAGAATGGAGAAATAACGCGCTAAGAAGGAGAAATAACGCGCTAAAATAGAGAAATAGCGCGCTAAAAATATTAACGCGTTAATATAGCGCGCCATTGACATGAACGGCCACTCATATGTTGATGTAATACACACTTCAATCTATACTTTAAATAAAACAATTTTCAATTTGCCAATAACAATCAAATAGATATATGTAGACTAATGTAAATTTGATGTGTATTTCAATGTCTCTGAATGTATCACTTATTGATTCATGTCAATAATGATTTGATTTGTGTAATTATACCCCCACTCTATAGAGAGGGAGGTATACTGCATTCACCTTGTCCGTCCGTTCGTCCAAATACAATTTTCGTCTCGGTTTTCTCAGCTTCTACCAGAGGGATTGATTTCAAAATTGGTATGCAGCCTCTATATGGTTAGTTGTAAGGAACGTCCTATTTTGAGTCCTGTCAGATGTGTACTTCCTGTTTGACGAAATGTGGACTTTGTTATGAAATGTAGTAAAAACATGAATTTTTCGTTGCATTTTTCTCAGCTTCTACCAGAGGGATTGATTTCAGAATTGGTATGCAGCCTCTATATGGTTAGTTGTAAGGAACGTCCTATTTTGAATCCTGTCGAATGTGTACTTCCTGTTTGACGAAATGTGGACTTTGTTATGAAATGAAGTCAAAACATGAATTTTTCGTCGCATTTTTCTCAGCTTTTATAACAGGGATTGATTTCAAAATTAGTATGCAGCCTCTATATGATTACAGGTAGTTGGTTACTATTCTTGAGGATTATATCATTGTGCCCATACTTGTATTGTGTCCAAAACCTGTATTGTGTCCACACACACTTAAATTTGCATTTGCAGTATTGATTCAGCATTCACTGAGTGGGGGTATCACTGGTTGCCATTCGGCGACAGATCTTGTTCCAAACTGTTTAACACATGAAAATATATTAGTCCCAAGTCACACTCAAAATTATACCTGTATATTTTAAGTTGGAAGATCTAATAAAAATATACTATGAAAATAATGGGAATATAAAAATGAAAAAGATATATAACTAATAATAATTAAAATATGACAAAAAATTTGCCTTTCAATTTTTTGCTTCATAACAGAATGTTGGACTTATAATTATTAAATTTCATTTTTAAGCTTTACATATGTTGACTCAAGGCAAAAATTTCCCAGAAGTAAAAAATAAATCAACTTGATCTTTAAAAGTTAATTTGAAATTTATTCTTTTTTCATTTCAACACACAGTCCATGTTTTTTTTCTTAAATACATAAATGATATGAAATTTTAGCAAACAGGAGAATTTCAAAACCTGAAAATAATTAACTATAAAAATGGGCAAAGTAAATGAAAATATTGATTCATAAATTGAAGGTTTCAGTATTTCAGTCTTTCTGTTTGGAATAGGTTAATATCTCAGTGAATTTCTATTCAACCTTATAACCAAATAACATGCATCTTTTTTTCCACATTTGGAGCAAAATGGGTAACTTTTAATATATTATGCCTATAATTTTGCATTTTATGCAAGCTCTACATTCTTCTGAACACTGTGTCAAATGGAAGCTCATGGGACTCATTATCATTAATTTTTTGAACATTTAAGGTAGATAGACAGTAATATTCATATCCATGAGATTTTGTTGTAAGTTGGCACAATTGAAGAATCAATCCTACTTACCCAAAATCTGTAATAAAAAGTATGGGTCACCATGCTTGTTTTTTCTAGAATTGAGATCAAAGTTTGCTCATTTTTAGCCATTTTTTCACCTAAGTTTACAAAGAATGCACAGAGAAAATATGGAAAGGCAAATTTTAGCTTAATAGAAATGAACTTTTTATCCATGAGAATTTGATGTATTTTTGTGGACAGATAGTTTATGATGTAATTTATTGGTTGCAATTAAAAAATGAATATGTCACCAAGCTTTTAACGGAGAAATTTTACAAAGTTCCCGGATGAAACATTATTTTCGGGAAAGGGGAGTTAATTCGCGGCAAAGTAAACGAAATATGATGTTTCACATTTGTCATTCAATTATGACGTCACAAAGGAAAAGCCGTCAAATTACTGTTCCGGCCCGAAAATCAAACCTACCCCGTACCCGACTCTTTATTTTTCTTATGCGCGGTTGCATTGCGCAGCACAACAGTGTCTGTCTACCTTAAGAATTAATAAACATACTAAAAGGGTAAGATAATTCATCTTTTTATTCCTATTTTTATATTTATATATAAAGCTATACATTTCTAACAATACAGCAGCATATGAATCTCTATATATCTATATCAAGTAGGCTAAAGACTGTTCCAAAATATCTCAAAGTGTCTATGTATCCTTCCAGGGACCATCTTAACTGTTTCAAGTTAGGCAGAGACATTTAATACATGTAAATAGGTCTCTGGGTTAGGCTGCATATGTGTATTCCATTCATTCTTATTATTATTTTATAAACAAACAGAACAGAAATGTTGCCATTAAATTCTCAAGCTAAAAATTATCAAGTATAAAAATGACTTACCCCTTTAACATGAATGAATAGTTCCTTCTCAGTAAACCCTATTTATTGTCACTGCATGTAAATGGCCAAGAAAAGGGATGGGTGTCAAAACACTGTCCCACACTGATACCAGAAAAATGTTTCATCCATTTTTGAATGAATTGCAGAAGTAAATATACATTCTAATTTTCTTTTTTAAGAAACAGTAGCATGAACGTGTTTGATTTTCTCAGGACATGTGCTTTAATCTGTTAACTGCATGGTAAAATTCCTGTTTGACACAGATGATTAGTGGACTTCTCGGTTAAAATTGCTTCAGGTTTGCTGTTTATACTGTTCTTCAAGCGTATTCTATATTCAAACAACAAAATCTTAATGTTTTTGGCCTAAAACAATGCCAAACAGGGGCATTTTCAGCGAAAAAAATCTCAAAAAGTGACACAAACATGGTCCCAGTTTCAGATGAATTTTTGTAAAGCCCGACGGGAAATCCTTAAAATAGACAGCTTCCCCAACTATTTTTTTGACGTTTAATAAATATGTCAACCAATGAGGGCCGTAGAATGGGAATGTGTCAGTTATTTTAAGACCCTGGAATTTCCCCCTGTATTTTGACAACATTTGCGTACAGACTTTGACACTTTATTTCTTGTCACGTGCTGGATTACAGAACGTATAAAGTTATCAGTCACGATCATTATTAATATTTACGTTACTTTAATGACGAAATAAAGTATTTATTGTTTAGAAGAGAATGCAAACAGAGAATGTCAGGTATTACGAGTCAGTTTTGTTTATATTGTAAACAGTGCTGCCACCTATATTGTCTCCCCCTGATTTTGTGCAATTAGATTGGAACTCTTCTGTCATCGTGGCGTTCCTGCTTTAAGGTGTTACATGTACATGCAAAGAACAACATACTGAATTTACAATTGAAATAAGATACAAATGGGTACAAAACGTAAAAGAATGAGAGCTTTTGGAAAGGGCTTAGGTAAACACAAATTATCCAGAAAGAAAAGTCATGTTGGGAGAACTAAATACAAGATACAAAAAATGTCTTCATCATTGATACTAAGGATAAGTAAAATGAAAAAGAAAATATTCCTCATGAGACAAAAATTGCTGAATCCCACTCGAAAAACAGCTCAGCGTACACTGCTAGTTTATCAGACTGTGAATAAAAAGGTTGTAGACATGAGTCCTATGGGGTACAGCCTTACAAACTTGGAATGTTTGATGTCACAGAGATAACAATGCATGTCTGCACTTGCATGGAAGCCATGCAAGTAGTTGCAAGAGGAGAATCCCCAATATAGCTGGAAAGTGAAGTTCAAACAATGGGTCTGGCTAGCATTTTATTGGCAAAATGTCAAGGATGTGAAAAGTCGTTCAATTTTGAAGCAAGTCCAAAACTTCCCACCTCTCACGATGTAAATGTAAGGGCAGTATGGGGTAGTATTGTTACAGGAAATGGACCTGCTCATATGAATGAATTTTTAGCAACTCTAAATTCTCCAGGTTTATCCCAACCATCTTTTTCTGCAATTGAAACTGAAATAGGACAGTGGTGGCATAGAATTTTAGAAGAAGACATGATAGCAGCAGGTGCAGAGGAAGATCGCTTGACTATAGAAAGGGGTGATTATCACCAAGAAATTCCTGCGATTACAGTGATATCTGATGGAGGTTAATTAGTCTAAGCGCACACATAAATACACGTACAATGCTTTAGGTGGGGTTGCAATCATAATTGGTCAAGAGACAAAAAACGGTTACATATTGGCATACGCAACAAGTATTGTTTTATATGCAATAACAATGAAACCCAAACAAAACCTGACCATATCTGTTTCAAAAATTGGGACAAGATAGCCAATTCATGGAGACTGATATAATTTTAGGATTTAAGGAAGCTGAAACAAAACATGGCATTAAGATACATGAGATTGATTGGCAATGGTGATTCTTCAGTATTTGCAAAGATTCATGAACATGTACCAGTTTGGGGAAAAGATGTTGTCAAGCAAGAATGTACTAATCACACGTGTAAATGTTACAGGTTAAATTTGGGAAAATTAGTCACATGTATAAAGGAAGGCATAATTTGACTAAGCAAACCAGAATAAGACTTGTAAGTGCAGTTTGATGTGCTATACCTATAAGATCTAAAGAAATGAATGAAAAATACAATACAACTTTTGAGACATGATATCAAAAACTCGGTTTTCCATGTTTTCGGACAACATAAGAACTGTTCTGACTTTTGTAAAGATAAAAGTAATTTGCATAGTACTACCCTACAACCCACTCAACCATGTGGAAATGAAAACCCTCTTGACATTTCACAAGCTGTAGATGAGCAAATAAATTTTTGGACTGATGGAACATATTTGTCAGCCCTAGAGGAATCTAGAAATGCAGTTTCGATAGACTTTAGCAATACTGAGCAACATATTTTAAATGATGTAACTTTACTACTCAACAACAGAAAAGGTAGAAAGACTCATAGGTAATAACAACAAATCTGACTCCTCCATGCATATCAGAAGTAAGTTTGATGGGGGCAAAATATTTAATCTCTGTTATAGAGGATCATGGCATGGGCATTGTTTTGGGGGAGCACTAAGAATGAATCTTGGGCCACAGTGGTCACCTCAGGCATGGAAGTCAGCTACAGCTACTAAACCAGGACATTATTTTAATTATATGCTAGCTACATATTAATACTACTGTACACAAAGCCATACAAAATGCTCAACAGAAAAGGTGGAAAAGGAAACTGTCTTCCCTCAAAGTTTGTAGTACTAAGAAAGCCAGACACATATGGACCTGAAGCTTTAGATGTAACAAATGATGTAAATGGCTCGGAATTAGAAATATCTGCAAAATCATATCAACCTTTCAGAAACTCAACTTCAAAATATCACAGCTGCAACAACNATTGCTTTTCAAGTATTCCATATGGGGCGGGTATCATTTAGATAAGCTTGATCACATTATTTCTAGTTTTGGAATTGCTGAAAATTACTTCTGTGAATATGTTTTGAGTTATTTATGTCCCATTTATGTTATTTGTTTACAAAATTTTTGATAAAATGGTTTTTAAAAATGACTCTCATTTGTTGTTTTAACAAGGTATTTTCATTGGACTATATTTTTGTCACAAATGTCAGTATTCATATTTCAGATCGTCCAAAATTTCATAAATACTCATTAAATGAATATAAATTACTTATTTTTGTTTTATTACTTATTTTTGGCAATGAATTTTGATTTGAAATCCCTAAAAGTGAAAATATTCCTCATTTGAGGAAAGGGGCGTAGTTCATATTGCGAAAGGGGTTATTGTTCTTGATTTTTTCTTTTACACCTGAGAGACAAAATCAATGATAATGAAAGCAATCGTTGTAGAATATTTTGACCTTTGACCTTAAATTCTAAACATTTCCGCCATATTTCCCGTCTACGACCAGTCAAAACCAAAGTGTCGTATCATTTCCTTCAATATTAGGTATAATTTAGCCGTGTGTCATACTGGTTGATTAAACTCCGAAAATAAGCTAGATATTCAAGACAGGTTGCTGCACTAATAGATGTATTTACGTGTCGATTACTAAAATCCAATCAATTACCTTGAAAGCAACCATTACAATGTGTGGTAAGTAACATCTTATCTACTTTGTTTCCGGAAAACTTGCAAGTGTCTGCTTCATGGATCGACGGTATGCTTTTTTAGCATGTAACGCCCGATTGTATCCCCACATTTCTGATTATAAGAACCCGCCGTTCACTTCATCCAAGGCATACAGTCATAATAATACAAAAACCGGCATTTAACATTTCCGCAAATTGGCATTACGTTTCCGGAAAAAAATATTACTTTTCCAGAAAAAAAGTTTACGTTTCCGGAAAAAATACGTATAACATTTCCAGAAAAAATTACCTTTCCGAGAGATAGAGTTATCGCCCATTACTAAGGTGTTTGGTGAACGGCTCTGATACCAAATTCATCTAAAAGTGTGTTTATATATTTCAAAATGTCGTTAAATGAGAAGAGTAGTTCGGTAAAGGATGGAAATAACAAATTTTCACTGCAAGGTGTTCAGTCGAGTAGTATGAATAAGGAAAATCAAACTCAAAGTGGTCAAGTTTCGGACAAAACAAACATGGCGCCCTCCTACAAACAAGTGGCCTCAAAAACATATCAACAAACTTTATTAGAAAATGATGATGAAAGCCCAATAGTAACTGTTAAACCAATATTTATCAAGGAAGCGGATGTCTTTGGAAATGAAAATGTACCTAAACAATTTTGGTTATCACATATTGAATTGTACAAATCAATAGGCCAAGTAGTACCCCCCCAGCATATAAGTGGAATTCAAAGAATTCGTAAAATGTGGAGGGTATGTTTAGATAACATGGAGGACAGAATCAAAATCCTAACCGAAGGTATAACATTAAGGAATAAAACAATCAGTGTGTATAGTCAGAATCCCACAGTACAAAGGAGTGATAATGTGATCACAGTCAGAATTAAAAATGTTCCTATATCTGCTGACGACGGTCAAATACAACGTGCAGTAACTATTCGTAATGTACAAGTGATTAATATCTACCGTGAAAGACTTCGAGTAGATAGTAAATTAACAAACTGCCAAACAGGAGACAGACTACTGATATGTAAAAAATTTGAAACACCACTCCCAAGATCATTACAAATTGGCAAATATACAGCAACTGTGTTACACTATGGCCAGTATAAACTTAATGAAAACTTTGTGTGCAGTAAATGTCTACAAAATGGTCACACTAACAAAAATTGCCAAAATGACTGGGTCTGTAGAAACTGTAAACAATCTGGACATCAGATGATGGATTGCCCAGCTTTTTATCAAAAAGAATTTGAGAGTGAAATGCAACAATCAGAAGAGTCAGATGCACAGTCAGATGCAGAGTCTAATGAGTCAGAGGCAGAAACTGAGGATGATATTCCAGCTGATACTCAAGCTACTTTACCATCAGCTGAAAGTAATGATAATACAAATGATACAACACATGACATGGAACAATCACAATCAATACTACAAGGGATACAAGACATCAGAGCTACAACAGAAACTGAAACAAATGAATCAACAAAAACAGATGACAAGCCAACAAAACCTAAAAACCAAAAACTTAAGAAAAAGATTAACCAACAGGGGAACACAACTACAACAAAACAGACAGAGTTGACAGACTTTGTTACCCCCAGTAAAAACTTAAATGTTAAAGAAAAGAGAACACCACCTACCCCACCAGTGAGAGGAAATGACAAAGTTCACAAACAAAAATAATCTGTATATAGTTTATCTATATATAAGGTGACTTTTGTTCAATAAAGTGATTATAATAATTCTATAGTTATAGTATAATGTTATATTTAAAGCAAACATATATAGAAAATCATTTAAACAAATTGATTATGAAAAAAGGCATTTTAGTGTATTATGCAAACTGATATTTGAACATAGTATGTGCATTATGGCACACAAGTGTTTACATATTGTAAATTTGATCATATTTAGTCTATATTCAAAAACCTACGTTTTAAAGCACAGTAGACAAAAAAATAATAATAATAAAAATGGTAGTGTTAATGGTATTTCATACCATAGCTATAAATTAAAATGCAAAAATAAAGTGGACTTAAATTGCTTAAGCAAGTATAACACATTTTTTTCAACGTTCTAAATCTTTTGTTTATGTTTTGGAAATCGGATTTTCCCAAAGCTATTTTTAGATTACAGTGCTAAAATTATACAATCTCGTAGTTGGTTCGTTAATTGTTTTCCCTTTTACATATTAATGATAAAGTTAAATTCCAAAATCAAATTATATCAGGTATTATATCTGAACAACATGTATCAAAAGTCCAAGTTTAATAATTCAAAGAAAGTCAATAATCGGGAATACAAACCGGTAAATCTATCACACGCATGGATAGATCTCTTTTGTTTACTGTTTAGATACATATTGTATGTACTCGGGCATACAGGTGATAAAACGGTGAAACTTCCTAAAGTATGCATTAAAGCATATTCTGGTTATTTATTTATGGGTGATAGGAAGGATTTCTTATTATACATTCAACACGTTCAAATTTCATACTTAACTAAAAATTTGAATTTAAAACGCCGAGTAAAACGCCTGTCATATTTGATACTATTTAAGAATCTATCATACCTTATGTTTATGACCCAATGGTCGAGGTGGGAAAAGATGGACATTCTTTTGTAGCACATTCATAGCTATTGGTACAAGCATTAATAGATGGTTTTTCGTTATCTATTGGTGTAGGTTTTGTTTTTATTTATCATGTGTTATAATTATATTTCTTTTGTCTATTGCATCTGTATGTTTATTTATTTATTGCATGTTTTTCGGTATCAAGTGTTTTTGTTCGTATCATTGTTTGTAAACACGTACATATTAGCGAGTTTTTTTTCAATCTTTCTGTTGCCCACATCCTCCCTCTATGCTTAGTGATATACATATCTGCTCAGTAAATGTTAAAGGCTTGAGAGACAAACAAAAAAGGCAAAGGTTTTACATGTGGTCTAAAAATCAAAAATGCGATATCATATACGTACAGGAAACTCATTTTGAAAGAAGTATTGAAAACAATTTAAATAATGAATCCAATTATCAATTTTTATTCAGCAATCATTCGTCAAATAGTCGCGGAGTGGCTATATTGATACACAAAAAATTTGATTGTGAAATACTTGATGAGCATAAAGATTTAAATGGTAGAATTATTTTATTAAATGTTGAGATTCAACACAATATTTACTCACTAGTCAATGTTTATGCCCCAAATAATGAATCTGAAAGAAACGCCTTTTATAAATACCTTAAAGACTTTATAAATAAACATGCGATAGGGACAATAATACTAGGCGGAGATATGAATGATGCCCTGACAGAACTAGACAGGAAATGTAGGTAAGGCCAGTTAATAGTTTAAAAGTACTATTGAAAACAAATAAATTTATAGATATTTGGCGTAAATTTAATCTACGCAAAACTCAGTTTACATGGAGAAGAATAAATCCTCCCCAATCAAGTCGTATTGATATGTTCTTTATACCGGAGGACTTTATTACATATATTAAATCGTGTGACATTAGACCCATAATGATAAAAACTACTGATCATCAAGCATTGTCTTTAAAAATACAGACGGCTACATCAAAAAGTAAAGGACCCGGATTTTGGAAAATTAATAACTCTATTTTGGAAGATAATACTTATGTAAAAAATGTTGAAAAAATTATCAAAAAATTTCAGAATTTGATGGAGAAAAAGGAAAAAG
>MJUU01028700.1:0-26557 GCA_002080025.1 Modiolus philippinarum
AAAAACGAATGTCTCCCCAGTACATAGAACACAAGAAAGTTTTATGTTCACACCGGGTGGCCGATCATTCCAGCTAAACGATAGGCACAACTAAGCATGGTGGTAAACAATACTGTGAAGTTTGGTTGAAATCCGATGAAACATGTAGCAGAAATGGCGTCCACAAACTTAATTTTGCAAAATTCTACGTCAAAAAGGGACATAACTCATAGAAAAACTTGTCGATCAAACTGGCGAGACGATATGCACAACTAGGCATAATGGTCAACAACCCTGTAAAGTTTGGTTGAAATCCAATGAAATATGTTGGAGAATTGGCGTCCACAAATATAATTTTGCATAATTCTAAGTCAAAAAGGGACCTAACTCCAACAAAAATTAGCCCATCGATCTGGCGAGATGATATGCGCAACTGGGTATGATAGTCAACAATCCTGTGAAGTTTGGTTGAAATCCGATGAAAGATGTAGGAGAATTGGTGTCCGCAAACTTTGTGACGGACGGACAGACAGAAAAGACAGAAACAAAATATATCCCCCCTTGAGAAGGGGGGGGGGTCATAATGAGGCACGAGAACGTAGTGCATATGGGAACAAAACCTTCATAATATAACAATAATATTGCCATCACTTGGAGTCCGTCATAACCTTTTTCAAAAATCTTCTTATCTAAAAACCAAACTTGGCCTGAATCATTACCAGGGTATCTTTATTTCAAAATTGTATCCGTTGAGTCCGAGGACCAAACAACATGGCTGTCGTTACTAAAAATAACACATACGGGTAAATTGCTGTTTTTGGCAAATAACTCAGAAACCGTTACAGATATAAAAAATAATCTGACTATGTAAAAGTGATCAGCACGACAAGATCTACCTACCCAGCGATTTGAAGAAAATCTGATTACCCGTTTTGGAGTTATTGCCTTTTTTCCGAAAAAATTTTTAAAATTTCAATATTTTTCTTAAAAAAAACTCTAACAGATAGATGTCAGCTTTTAATTGTAACTAGAGGCTCAGATACTGAGCCTGTATCACTCACCAGACAAAGATGCTTTTAAGCCATACCTATGCTGACGACCAAATATGTTTTTCCTGTAGGGTCTAATGTTAAGCTTTGTTCTCTACTCACATCCATGTTTTTGTTAGATTCAATTGAAATAAGTATTCTTTGTTAATATAATTCCATTCATAACTCCAATACAGTTAGGTTAAATGTGCTTAAATGGTTTCAGAGTAGATCATGAAAATGAAGATTTTCCCATAGGGGCCAATGTTAAACTATGTTCCATGCTGGCGGCCATGTCTTTTATGGAAAGAAATGAGGAATCTATGTTAAGGACCTTCCATACATCATTCCTGTAATGTTTGGTTGAATTTGCTTCAGCAGTTTCAGAGGAGAAAATGAAAATGTGATTTTCCCATAGGGTCCAGTGTTAAACTATATGTTCCGCGTTGGCAGCCATGTTTTTTTATCGGATCCAAACGAAATGAACAATCATTGTTGAGGACCTTTAGCACATCATTCCTGTAAAGTATAATTGAATTTGTTTCAGCGGTTTCAGAGGAGAAGATGAAAATGTGATTTTTCCCATAGGGTCCAATGTTAAACTTAGTCCGAGCTGTCTGCCATGTTTTTTATCGGATCGGAACAAAATGAGCAATCTTTATAAAGGACCTGCCATACATCAGCTTGTAAAGTTTGGTTGAATTTGCTTTGGTGGTTTCAGAGGAGAAGTTGAAAATGTGATTTTCCCATAGGGTCCAATGCTAAACTATGTTCCGTTTTGGCGGCCATGTTTTTTATCGGATCCAAACGAAATGAGCAATCTTTGTTAAGGACCTTAAGTACATCATTCCTGTAAAGTTTGGTTGAATTTGCTACAGTGGTTTCAGAGGAAAGGATGAAAATGTGATTATTTCCCATAGGGTCCAATGTTAAACCTATGTTCCGAGCTGGCGGCCATGTTTTTATCGGATCGGAACGAAATGAAAAATCTTTGTAAAGGACCTTCCATACATCATTCCTGTAAAGTTTGGTTGAATTTTCTTCAGTGGTTTCAGAGGAGAAGATGAAAATGTGAAAAGTTTACGGACAGACGACGGACGACGGACGCCAAGTGATGGCAATAGCTCACCCTGACCCTTTGGATCAGGTGAGCTAAAAATGGCCAACATATCAAGATGTACCCACCTGGAAATTCCGAAGAAAATCTGAATACAAATATCGAAGTTATTGCCTTTTACTGGTCAAATTTTCGTAATTTTATACAGTTTGCCTTATATTAAAAAAAAAAAACGATTTAAAAAGGAGGTTAAGATTTAAATGCAAAAATGTTCAGTAAGTCAAGGACTACATTATAGCTGAGTTTCGACAAAGTGGAACTTATCTATTGATTAATGGTGTCTGGGTGTCAACTTTCGGTTTTTACATGATATGATGTCTTCCGTCTTCTGGTGTTCTTGTTTTTGCCTTGTCTCTGGACTTTGATTTGTTATCTTGTGATTTGTTCAATCGGTTATCTCGAGAACCACATGTCATATGTAAATGAAACTTTTCATAGACATGACTTATGATTAGTGGAGGAACCCTATTGAATTTGAGGTTTGTACGACAAAGGTCAATGTCACAATGTGCAAAATATAGAGCAAAAATTTGACATTTTATCCGTTTCGGTACAATGTCTCCAGAACCACGTTAAACATCGGCAAAGACATGACTAATGACCAGAGGAGGAACACTTTCAATTTCCAGGTTTGTGCGACAAAGGTCAAGGTCGCAACTTTTAAGAACAGAACAAAATTAAACATTTCATTAAAATCAGGAGATAAAACAAAAAATCACATGTTTGGTATTATTTGATAGCTAAAAAAGATGTATTGTTCATACAAAAGTACTCTTAATATTACTAGAACACGTTCAATTCATGTAATAGTTCTAATTATGTACACCAACACACTTGTTTGGGTGTCATTAACTAAAAAATAAGATATGATGAAAAGTCAAAATTGAAAAAGGGAGGTAATAAATTCAATTTGAAGAAGTTTTCAATATTTCTTAAAGTCTTCTGCAATGTCCATCTAAAATGAAATCTATTAGATGAAAAAAAAAATGCTTTTGTGTATTCTGATTCTTTTATTAATTTCCTGTATCTCAAAGATTAATTACTGATTTTAGCAATACGAATTGCCTAGATAATAAGGGGATCCTACGTTCAAATGTTATGAATAGTGGTCTAAAATGGATTGAAATGGATGGTAGAAGTTCAGTTGCCATGGAAACCAAAACAGAATATTTTGTGAAAGGATATGTGTAAATGAACATGAGACCACAACACATATGTAAACTCCAACTGTAATGAATTTAATGAGCTGTATGGCCATTTCGGAAATTTATTCATCATCAGCAGCATAAGAACCCAAACAAAGGAAATTTTATTTCAAAAAAAATGATTAAAATGCATAAAACTAAATGAAATCCGAATAATCACTAATATCAAATATAGCTAAGGACAAAACTACGGTGGAGGGAGTTCAACCTTGTGTTATAGAATTTACATTAATTTAGATAGTAGTAATTGAACAAAGTGTACACATGAGATATATTTTCATATACAAGTACACCATTTCGAAGAAAAATAAAGAGCATACATCTCTAACACGGAAAATTGTTTTACCAACTCCACACTGCATTAAACTCTTAAAACACTGAATCTTTAAAAATGCATTCTGCTACATATTTTTCTTCACAATTTCAGAAATATGTATACACTAGATTATAAGGGGAACGAACCCATGCCAAATCTTTTTGGCAAGGGGATTCGAAATGCTTGATTTCAGCAATACATATTACTTGAATTATGAGGGGAACCCCTGCCCAAATTTGTTTTGAATGGTGGTCTGAAATGGGTTGTAATAGATATTGGAGCTTTCAGTTGCCATGGAAACCAAAACCAGAACACTGAATCTTTGAAAAAAGTATACTGCTACATATTTTTCTTCACAATTTCAAAAATATGTATAAAATAAATAATAACGGGAACCCTTGTCCATTTTTTAAAGGGGGTCTGAAATACGTATTGCCTGGATTATAAGGGGAACCCTTGCCCATTTTTATACGACCGCAAAAAATTTGAAGTCGTATGATGGTATGGCGCTGTCGTCGTCGTCGTCGTCGTCGTCTGTAGACACTTTTGTTTTTTGTCCATAACTTAAGTTCCAGTTGGCCAATCCTTATGAAATTCTATGACAGTGTACCTTGGTACAAAAAGGAAGGCTGGGGTTGGTTTTGGTTATTTTTGCCCCTCCTGTTTTTAAAACCAGAGGCTCCCAGGAGCCTGTATCGCTCACCTGGGTTTCAGTTGCCACAATCAAGGTAACATTGTAAGTTATACTGTTGATCTTCAGTTTCTCAAACTTTCGTAGCTCAAACACCTCCTATATCTTTAACTGTTTTTTAAGTCTGATCATGTTTTACTATATTTCTTTATTGGGCTTTTTTGACAAAAAAGTTCTTGCTAAGGACCACTTTCGACACCAGTTTTGAAGTTGAGATGTCATTTTGTTATTGGCAGTCAACAAACATTTTTCAACATCGGTTTTGAAGTCGCAACATCTATATCTACTTGGAAATCAAATTTCATTTAAATCAGCCTTAACAATTTTTAACATCAGTTTTGAAATTATGACATCAAAACCGATTTGGAAACCAAATGTCATTGAAATCGGACAATGTTGAATTTTCCCGCCTTTTTTGGCAGCCATTTTGAAAATGGCAGTCAACGAACAATTTTCAACACCAGTTTTGAAGTCGCAACATCAATATCTATTTGGAAACAAAATTTCATTGAAATCGGACAATGTTGAATTTTCCCGCCTTTTTAAGGCAGCCATTTTGAAAATAGCAGTCAAAGAACAATTTTCAACGTTGGCGGAAGGGGTCATCTGACACCATTCTGAAAAGGACCCACCTGGTGACCATTCCAACAAAGTTTGGTTCCAACTGAGCGAGTAGTTTCAGAAAAAAAAATCAACGGAATTCCCATAGGGTTCTATGTTAAACTTTGATGGGCTGTGGCGGCCATCTTGGTCAGAGGTCGGTAATGCCGGACACAATTTTGGAAGGAGACCACCACAGCACCATTTTAGCAAAGTTTGGTTACAATCCAAATGATAGTTTCAGAGGAGAGGATTTTCAAAATTCATCCCCCTTTTTTCTATTTTTAGCCTTGCCGCCATATTGATCGGAGGTCGGGGTCATCGGACACAATTTTGAAAACGGATCACCCAAGGATCATTTCAAGAAAGTTTGGCTTAGATTGGCTTTGTAGTTTCAGAGGAGAAGATTTTTAAAATTTCATCCCCCTTTTTTCTATTTTTAGCCTGGCGGCCATCTTGGTTTGAGGGCGGGGTCATCGGACACAATTTTGGAAGAGGACCATCAAAGGAACATTCCACTAAAGTTTCATCAAAATTGGCTGAGTGGTTTTAGAGGAGAAGATTTTTTTGTAATTGTGGACGGACGACGGACGACAGACGACGGGCGGAAAGTAATGAGAAAAGCTCACATGGCCTTTTAGGCCAGGTGAGGTAAAAAGGGGCCAAAAAGTGCAAAATTGAGTGTTTTCACATATTTGGCTGTAGAATATTTATTATTTATTGGATTTTGATGGTTTCTTTCAGTGTGTTCCTAATTAGATTTCCTATCAGTAGTATGCTAAACTGATTTTATGTGACATGTACCGTTCACGACATAAATGGGGCCCAAAAGGGGCAATTTTCAAAAATTTCATTTTATTTATTATCTATTTTTGGTCTGATTTTTATGCAGTTTTTTGCAATGGATTCCTTTTGAAAATAAATATAGAGCTGCAATATCAGATTTTTCACAACATGTGTCTTTTCCGAGCTATGAGGGGTCCAATGGGGATAAAATTGCAAATTTGCAGATTACCTAAAAGTTTCATTTTTCGTCAGATTTCGATGGATTTTTTTCTTTGGATTTATCTTGATATAAGCTTCAGTAGTATGTCAATGGATTTGGCGTAGCTCTTACTGTTTCCAAGCTACAATGGGTCAAATGGACTGAAATTGCAATTTTCAGAATATGTAAAATCTTTTATTGTTGTATTTATGGGATTCCTCTTATCTTTATATAGTTTAAGTAGTATGTTGACCAATTTGACAACCTCTAACCATTTCCAATATATATAAGGAATTATCAGGGCTAATTTCCTCAGTTTGGTGCAGCTAATTATTTGGTCAAGCTCTTTATTGTGTCCATTTAATTACTGTATCAAGCTCTTTACTGTGTCCTCAATCATTTTGAAATACACTTGTTCAAATTTCAGTGTTCGACATGCTGCGGTCGTATCATGCTGTTTTCGGCGTAGCCCTTTATTTTTTTTTGAATGTTGGTCTGAAATGGGTTGTAATGGATAGTGGAGCTTTAAATTATCATGGAAACCACTGAATTTACTTACCAAATCGAAACAATACTTGATGACAACTATTCATAGTTGGTCCCCATTGAAGAATGTGTCTGGTAAGTCCGCATCTATTTCCAGATATGGAAAACACATTCAAAGACCTTCTCTGAAACTATTCGGTCAGTTCAAGGCAAACTTGGTCACAATAGGCCTTTAGTGGTTTTCTTAAAAAAAATGTCTGACAAGTCTGCACCTCATCCAAGATGGTTGCCAGCGGGGAACATAGTTTAACATTGGACCCTTTTGGGAAAACACGTTCAAAGATCATCTCCTTTGAAACTTCAAGAAAATGAGACAGTTTAACATTGAGGTAATTTGGGCTGCAGTTTTCGTCAGCCATGGACCAGGTGAGCTATACAGGTTCTTGAGAGCCTCTAGTTTTTTTTCTACAGATTTCATTTTGAAGGAAGATTTAAGCTAGGAACATGATGACAGACTGAAATTTGAAAAAAGCAACATGGCTTTTCGTAACTGCACACTTTATTAGAACACCAAAAAAGAATGCAGAATTTCTCCTGTATGAAATTTTACCTATCCTGAAATAAAGGGAATCTATATTTTATCATTTCCCACAAAAAAAAGCAATGAACGCACACGTAAATAGCCAGCACAAAACCTTAATTTCATGTGTAAACACTGAAGCAAAGCTTAAACTTAACAAGTCTTCATACCGGAGACACAAAATTTGAAAACACAGCAACTGACTCGTTTTGTAGATTGAGAATAAAATTTCAAATAGCTCTTAATAAGCTAGCATGATATTAGTTTCTCAGGGTGGGTAGTCATTGTCTGCCTTGTTTATGACATCTGTTACACTGTAAATAAGTACAAAGAGATACAACATTAAAAACAGTAAGATTAGAAATGTGATATAATATATGAAATAAGAATAAACAAAAACATATTGAAGTAACAAGCAAAAATCATAAATCCAGAATATATGGCAATACATGTATCAGGATAACACACATAAAAACAACATGAACGACGAAGACGAAGACGAAACATAAATACAATAAACAGATCATTATACAACAGTCACAAAAACATAAATAAGTGACAGTGTAAACAAATAAAACAGGAGTGTCTCTCTTGACAAAATAAACGTTCAAATTACGTGCACGACAATATAGAATGAGCTGTGAAATATAGACTCCATATGCTGAAGATGAGGGAAAATTACTATTCAAAAACGGCAATTTTACAATTGGAAAGTCAGAATCGTCACATCATCACGCTTGTCTCAAGGTTTGTACTTCAGGTGTCCTGGGCTGTTCAAATGTAGGTTACGGTCCAGATATAATGCTAATATTTGGGTATCAGTGGTCTCATCAATGTCCATTACATTTGGGTATCAGTGGTCTCTTCAATGTCCATTATATTTGGATATCAGTGGTCTCTTAAATATCCATTACATTTGGGTATCAGTGGTATCTTCAATGTCCATTACATTTGGGTATCAGTGGTCTCTTCAATGTCCATTACATTTGGGTATCAGTGGTCTCTTCAATGTCCATTACATGTGGGTATCAGTGGTCTCTTCAATATCCATTACATTTGGGTATCAGTGGTCTCTTCAATTTGAGTCCATTACATTTGGGTATCAGTGGTCTCTTCAATGTCCATTACATTTGAGTATCAGTGGTCTCTTCAATGTCCATTACATTTGGGTATCAATGGTCTCTTCAATGTCCATTACATTTGGGTATCAGTGGTCTCTTCAATGTCCATTACATTTGGGTATCAGTGGCCTCTTCAATATCCATTACATTTGGGTATCAGTGGTCTCTTCAATGTCCATTACATTTGGGTATCAGTGATCTCTTCAATGTCCATTACATTTGGGTATCAGTGGTCTCTTCAATATCCATTACATTTTGGTATCAGTGATCTCTTCAATGTCCTTTACATTTGGGTATCAGTGATCTCTTCAATGTCCATTACATTTGGGTATCAGTGGTCTCTTAAATATCCATTACATTTGGGTATCAGTGATCTCTTCAATGTCCATTACATTTGGGTAGATACCATGAAAATAATCCCTATAACAAGGATTGTTTAAAGATAAAACATCATCTATGTAACGGAAACTATAAGTAAAAGATATGGCTAGATTTTTCTCTTGATTCTGTACTGGTCCTTGTGTGAACCTAGCTTTTAATGAATACAATACAAAATTTGGTAGGAGTAGCGCGCAGTTAGTTTTCATTGCTATCAAGGTTGTCTATTGGAAATTATGTCCTCTAAGGCGACATATATATTGTCAATTAAAAACTCCATTGCAATTACATCTTCTCCAGCTGTTTTATTTTCTTTTTTTTGTGAGAATCAGTTTGGTGTTTTACAAGATGTGCTTTTTTTATTTTGCCTAACACAATATCCTTTTTTATACTTGTTTGGTGCAAAAAGACTAATACTGGTAGTAGGATGCCAGAATTCTATAAATGGTATCTGAAGAAAGATATAATATATCCTCATACTTTCTTAGAATCCACACGAATCACCTCCCTAGTTGAGTATTTTTATAGGTCATCTCGGGGCTATCTTTGACTGCGTTAAGTTATGAAAAGCTTAGAGAGGAGATTAGTAGTGCATTCCGAAGACCAAGCAATACATTTTTTACATCTTATAAATTGAAGCAGACTTATTGTTTTCATCACTTACATTTATACCAAGGAAGACAAGAAAGACTTATGATTGCTAAGGTTAAGGTTGTTCTTTTTTGGGGTCGTACAAAGTGTATAATTTTGGTTGCTAGATTAAGTGAATCGTCAATACCCATCTCGTACATCAATCAGTTGATGTAGTGTCTTTTGCAGATAAAAGTTATGTTGTTATGGGCCTTTTCTGCTAGAACAATTATAGAATTGTCATGGAGTAGTACAACGTCTTCACAAAATCGGGATCTTCAAATACATTGGATCATTGATGTCTTGAGGTATAAGAGCTACGATCAATGACTTAATGGACGTGATCCAGTCAGAAAATGTTTTAACTGCATCCTCTTCCACAGCAATCGATTGTTCTTTAACTACATTCATTAAAAGTTTGAAACTTATTTCCAGTTGAGAGGCTGTCGTTCAAGATATTTTTTACCGTTGGCGTTTACAGCTTTTAATTTATTGTTTTCAACAGTGTTGCAGTGTCCAGTAGTATCGTTATCAGCAGGGCCAAAGAAAAAGAACATTCAGGTGGTTTGGAATTGAAGTTTTCTAAAACTGCATTTGTACACCATTGAAATTATCAATGATTACAAATTTGTTTATAAAAACGATGATTCATGGCACTTTAGCACGGGGTATAACCTACAAGTCATATTTTCGAAGATGCGGACAAAACAGGTCAACAAATCGTAGATGCGGAAACTTTTTAATGTAAACATCAACAAATTTGTCATTTTCACAATGGAAGAGGAAGGAAAATCGCATTATTTTACAATAAAACGTTAATTGTGAAGCGTGCACTCGAAAAGTATTATAATTTTCTTCCAATCCGCCTTGTCTCTGTTAAAATTGGTTTTCCAGATTACCTCGTCATAAGTTTACGATGAAAAAGGTTGATCAAAGGATATCCAACTTTGATAGGTTATATTTTCTGATTCGTTCATGCTAAAATATTGTTTGTGTTACATGCCCAGGAGAATCCATGCACAAAGCCTTACAACACAAAAACAAGTACTCACACTAAACTCTATTCGCATTATAAAGGTACAAGCAATTATGCGAGGACGAGGAAAGGTACAGGTTATTTTTCAAGGGATGCAATCAGAGTTTATTGAAAAGTACCAAAGGTATAAATACAATGTGATAGTAAATGAGATAATGGATTGTACTTCATGAAAAGGGGAATGGCACTTTACATTAGAAAAAAAACCCAAAACGAACCAAAAAACAATATTATATATACAATGAATTCTTATGGAGTATATGCACATGAGACAAGTCTCTACAAATACATGGTAAAAACAAAGCAACTTAACAACAATTTGACTGTTGTTCTTCATCTTGAAGTCACCATGAGGCCTTCAACAATGAGCGTCATACCTCATAGTTAGTTCAAGACGGTCTCTAGCATCACTATGGTTTATTCAAATCGGACGTCACAATTGAACAAACAACAATTGGCAAAAAAAAAAAAAACGGAAACAATTCTTCCTTCTTCCTAATAATCTTCTTAATAGGTAAAATATTTATGCTTTGATATCTGTATAACAATGCAAATGACTCACAATACCGTCTTTGAGGTTACAAATTTTGAAAGGAATCGAAATTGAATTAATGAAGCAAAGATAGCAGGAAACACTTACAATGGCCGGACATTTCAATCACATGTCACAATCAACCAGGGAATCGCACAAGAAAAACAATAAAATGACAAAAGACAAACATAGATAACGATAACAACTCGGGACTTGGTACCGGTACTAGCAACAGCCAGCGGTATGATTAAACCAGTTTATGGGTACCCAACATCCCCTTTCTGTATCCTGTTTCCCTATACATGTAGTATAATAAACATACAAATAAAATCCAATACAGGTAGCCCTCTAACTTTAAGACCACAATCTTGAAATGGAAAGAATAGACAAAACGTAATTTGAAAGATGGGTCGAGGAGTGCTGGCCGCTAAACTGCTGGCTAGCTCAAGGGGCCTAGTCTGCTGGTAAAACACTGTCGCGCTACTAAATAATAATCAAATTCAAAACTTCCCGAAGGGTTTGAAGTATGATTTTAACGACCTAATCGCGGGTTTAAACATACAGACCCTTAAAGTGCATTTCAACATGAACGGCAAATACAAGATAATGAAATATCCTTTTTTTCATTCTTCCAGAACTATTTACAGAATCGGGATATCTCAACTCTGATGTAGAAATCAACAATTTTATCGAAGATCAAGGCACTATTACGACTGAATTAATTATTTATATTTGCTATATATATCAACAGTAAGTTTGCATAATAATTGGCAATAATTGTGCTGCTCTAATTCCAGACTTGTTTTTATACTCTTACGAAGCTGAATTTCTTCAGGGACTCGGAAAAGATCATAGAATAAAAGATGCTAGATCCTTCAGTTTCACTTATAGATATATTGATGATGTTCTTTCCATCAATAACGCATCTTAAGCTAAATGGATCCCATTAATATATCTGCCAGAACTAGAGATAAAGGAAACGACAGAAACCACTAGATCTACATCTTTTTTGGACTTACATCATGAATTTGACAAAAATGGTCATCTCAGTACTAAAATTTACGACAAAAGGGGCGAATTTGATTTCAAAATTCAGAATTTTTCAAGATTGACAGTAATATCCCAGCCTTGCTTACGATGTGTATGTTTCACAGTTTGTTCGTTACGCGAGCTCCAACACAAATTATACAGACTTTATCATTAGAGATAGTTATCTCCATGACCGGCTTATTAATCAAGGCTTCAATAAAAGCCCGTCTGATACGATCATTTAAAAAGTTCTTCAAACTGTCCCTTGTGGAAAAATTTTAAGTTTCGGTCCAAACTCTGATTCAAGATTATTTTTAACTTAGTTCTTTTTACTGTGTACGACCTTTCAATAGCTATTGCTGTTTAGTTGCTACCGGACCGCAATGGTTTTGAAATGTCTGTTGCAAGTCAGGACCATGGCAGTCGACAATTTTTCTGGTGATTCCAAGCTGATTTGACTCCGGCTCTTAATAACTTTGTTCGGTTATTTTGTTATAACCCCTACTTAGTGTTGAAGCCATTAAGTAGTACCTGCGACAAAATGTTCTGCACACACACACATAAAAAGAAGAAACGACTACATTTAAAGTTTTACTATGGAGTCAATGGAAAGTGCATTTAAACATCTTCTCTAAAACAACTGGCCTTTTATGCCCTATCCCAAAAGGGTAAATAGGATTCCAGGGGACCACCAAAGGACTATTGTGGCCATCTTGGATATTGCGCGGACCTAAACACACCTGTTTGCAAAGGACAATTGTTGCCAAGTTTTGTTCCAATTTGCAAAGTAGTTTCAGAGGAGAAAATCTTTGAATGAGTTTTCCCAAAGGGTCCAATGTTAAAACTATGTTCCCTGCTAAAGGCAATGTTGGATATACCGTGGTCCTGAACGACACCTTTCTTGCAGGGGACCACCCGAGGACTATTGTGGCCATGTTTGGCCCCAATTGGCTCATTAGTTTCAGGAAAGGTCTTTGAATGTGTTTTCCCATAGGATCTAATGTTAAAACTATGTTCCACGCTGGCGGGCATGTTTGATATACCCGGATCTGAAAACAAAAAAAACTTTTTTGTTGCAAAAACTACCGAAGGACCATTGTTTCCATATTTGGTTCTGATTGGCCCAGTAGATTAAGAGAAGAAGGTGGTCTTTGAATGAAAAGTTTACGCCGGACGGATGGACGACGAACGGAACGCAAAGTGATGACAAAGGCTCACCCTGGCATTAGCCAGGTGAGCTAAAAAAAGAAGACCATAAAGTCCAGTTATTTGTTGTTCAGTTTGCTTTTTATGTTTAAATACGTATATAGTTCGGTTGAAACATCATTCTTAAAAATGTTTTGTATTATCACATACCTTTACATTTAGATCATATTGGGTATTTGTTCTCTATCAATTTAACATCTTTGATTTTTGCGGTCTTCCAAACGTTTAGATTTTATCTGCAATGAAGAGACATAAGTTGTCGAAATGCGCATCTACAGAAAATTAATTCACAGTAACTTCAGTATTTAGTTAATTGTTACCACTGGGTCGATGACACTGCTGGTGGTCTAATAGTCCCCGAGGGTATTCACCAGCACAGTGGTCAGTACTTCGGTGCTGACCCGAAAGCCGATTATATTTCGAACCTTACAATATCTAAATTTTTGTAAATTTTGTTGAAAACTAAGGAGTATCTCCCTCATGCAAAGCTCTGTCCTTAGCTAATTTTGGCTTTACATTTAGATCATATTGGGTATTTGTTCTCTATCAGTTTAACATCTTTGATTTTTGCGGTCTTCCAAACGTTTAGATTTTATCTGCACTGAAGAGACATAAGTTGTCGAAATGCGCATCTGCAGAAAATAAATTCACAGAAACCTCGGTATTTTATTAATTGTTACCACTGTTAGTCCCCGAGGGTATTCACCAGCCCAGTAGTCAGTACTTCGGTGCTGACCCGAAAGCCGATTATATTTCGAACCTTACAATATCTAAATTTTTGTAAATTTTGTTGAAAACTAAGGAGTATCTCCCTCATGCAAAGCTCTGTCCTTAGCTAATTTTGGCTTTACATTTAGATCATATTGGGTATTTGTTCTCTATCAGATTAACATCTTTGATTTTTGCGGTCGTCCAAACGTTTAGATTTTATCTGCACTGAAGAGACATAATTATGTTGTCGAAATGCGCATCTGCAGAAAATAAATTCACAGTAACTTCGGTATTTTATTAATTGTTACCACTGGGTCGATGCCACTGCTGGTGGACTGTTAGTCCCCGAGGGTATTCACCAGCCCAGTAGTCAGTACTACGGTGCTGACCCGAAAGCCGATTATATTTCGAACCTTACAATATCTAAATTTTTGTAAATTTTGTTGAAAACTAAGGAGTATCTCCCTCATGCAAAGCTCTGTCCTTAGCTAATTTTGGCTTTACATTTAGATCATATTGGGTATTTGTTCTCTATCAGTTTAACATCTTTGATTTTTGCGGTCTTCCAAACGTTTAGATTTTATCTGCACTGAAGAGACATAAGTTGTCGAAATGCGCATCTGCAGAAAATAAATTCACAGTAACTTCGGTATTTAGTAAATTGTTACCACTGGGTTGATGCCACTGCTGGTGGACTGTTAGTCCCCGAGGGTATTCACCAGCCCAATAGTCAGAACTTCGATGCTGACCCGAAAGCCGATTATATTTCGAACCTTACAATATCTATATTTTTGTAAATTTTGTTGAAAACTAAGGAGTATCTCCCTCATGCAAAGCTATGTCCTTAGCTAATTTTGGCTTTACATTTAGATCATATTGGGTATTTGTTCTCTATCAGTTTAACATCTTTGATTTTTGCGGTCTTCCAAACGTTTAGATTTTATCTGCACTGAAGAGACATAAGTTGTCGAAATGCGCATCTGCAGAAAATAAATTCACAGTAACTTCGGTATTTAGTTAATTGTTACCACTGGGTCGATGCCACTGCTGGTGGACTGTTAGTCCCCGAGGGTATTCACCAGCCCAGTAGTCAGTACTTCGGTGCTGACCCGAAAGCCGATTATATTTCGAACCTTACAATATCTAAATTTTTGTATATTTTGTTGAAAACTAAGGAGTATCTCCCTCACGCAAAGCTCTGTCCTTAGCTAATTTTGGCTTTACATGGGTATTTGTTCTCTATCAGTTTAACATCTTTGAATTTTGCGGTCTTCCAAACGTTTAGATTTTATCTGCACTGAAGAGACATAAGTTGTCGAAATGCGCATCTGCAGAAAATAAATTCACAGTAACTTCGGTATTTAGTTAATGTATCATACCTTCCTTTCCTTGTTGTAAAACCTCATCGTGATTTTTTTTTATTGAGTTTGAATACAGTCGGACTGCTATCATCGGAATTAGTTCGGCCATTAGACGTCCGACTTGCGTTAACCATACTATTTTTTTTTTATGTCAGATGACATTTTCCCTCCTAGCCCTTTTCATGAATCATCAGAATTCCAATGGGCACAAACTGTGCCCCTCTTTTAGCCGAAGACTAAATTCACAGAAAGGCTCTCTGTGAAGTCCCCGTTTTCTTTCTTTTTTCTATTCTTCACAACAAAGTTAAACAACTGTCCCAGTCCTTTAATTTCAGCTTCCGTTATATAGATGATATTTATCACTAAATATCCGCGCTTAGTTGACTTTCTTCATATTATCTATCCAAAAGAGCTTGGAATTAAAGATACTACAGATACTTTTACATCGGCCTCGTTTCTTGGTCTTCATATTGAAACAGAGGCACACTAAAAACTAGGCTGTATGACAACCGCTATGACTTGACTTTTACAATAGTCAACTTCCCTTTTCTTTGTAGCAAAATTCCTAAAGCATCAGCAAATGGAATTTACATCGTCCAACTCATTCGCTTCTCAAAGGCCTGTAGTGGATACAGTGACCACCTTGATAGAGCTATCTTTCTTACAAATAGGCTACTTAAGCTAGGGTTTGTTTCCAATAACTTGGAATTATCTCTGCAGAAGTTTTGCGGTCAACATCACGATCTTGTGGACAGCCATGGGATATCTGTTTCCCAAAAGACAACAGATCATTAAAGTTTGTTTTTTTCTCTTACCAAATTTTACTTTACTACCGAAGTTGACATGTTCAACACGGCGGGCGCCTTATAAGAATTAAGAGATGGTTACTCTATCGGCGCACCTGATCTCATCCATGGTTTTTAATTTTTGTATATGTCTGTGCCTTCATTTTTCTTTTTAATGCCGTGCTCGTTTTATGTCTTTGTTCCTTTTTTTTTCATTGTTGCCATTGCTCTTGAAATGTTCGGTTTAGACTAACACTTCCTCTACAATCTATCAGTTTATTTGATATTAAACTGTACCTCTGGTACCCTTCGAAAATACTGATTGCATCCTTCGAAAAATGACCTGTACCGTTCCTCGTTTTCGCATAATTGCTTGTACCTTTATAATACTTTAAAATAATACTTTTCGAATGCACGCTTCCCAATTGTGGTTTTATTATTAAATAATGTGCGGTGTGAAAATAACAAATCTGTTTATGTTTACATTAAAACGTTTCGACCTGTTTTGTCCGCATCTTCGAAAGTATAAATTGTAGGTTATACCCCGTGTTTAGATTTTAAAGGTTCAAAATGACAAAAATTAGAAATATGTGTACATTCTTTCTCAAATAACAGAACTCACAGGTCTACAATAAAAGTGGTGATTCAAGAAAAAAAAAATTAAGCAGATACAATGCATTTGTGTACACACTTGTTTTTTGTCATTTCATATTAGATAAATTTGGTATGAAACTTAGAAAGACAGGACATTTCTGCTTACTGAACAATTCTGTGTATTTTCCAGTAGAACATTAATAATTGGATATGTTACGACAATGCATGGATTAAAATATTTTATTAAAATATGTCTGTAAACAACTACAGTGGAATGCCGAAGGAACAAAGCACAAGCTTACATATATCAAGCAAAGTCCAGAGACAAGGCAAAAGCAAGAACACCAGAAGATGGAAGACCAAAGACACTACATGACCACAAAACACACGAACACTACATATACTACACAAAAACTTAAGCACTAACAGTATGAACTCTTAAAAAAGCAGTGACATTAGGTGCTCCGGAGGGGTAAGCATGTCGTGCTCTGTATATAGCACCCGTCACACTGTCAGTAGGTCAATCCAGGATAAAGTCAAAACCGGTAATTTCAAATTTGGGAAGACGTGAATCTAGCTGAAAAAGTGACACTGACATTTCATATCTATCTATGATGTCATGGTGACGGCCATAGAATTTCTGAAGGGACAAAAGTAGCAACGGCTACTGATTGAATAAACTTTATACTTTAGAATTATCATAATTATATGGAGAGGCTGTCGACGTAACAAAACATTCATTTATGCATTTTATATGCTTCATACTGTCGGGTAAACTTTAAACATATCATTATAAGTATTCTTATTAAGTTTAATAACTTTCCTAACTACTAAGTTGTTGAATACAAGGCATTATTTTTTTCTTTTTTTATTGGTTTGTTGGTTTTTACGTCCAGTGAGTAATAATTCAGCCATATGCATATATATGTGGATACGATAAAGTTAATCAATCCAAAAAGTATATAGGAAAAGAGATCTAAAGGTGGATGAACAACGAGTTTTATTTGGTACTGTAAAGAGGAGAAATAAATAGAGACAGGGATACAATTTTCTATATGATCCCATTTCTAGAAATATAGAATAGGTCTTTAAACAGCATACAGTGCTGTGTTTCACCACAACATTTTGTACAATTTTTGGAGGCTGAACTTGATATTTATACATGACTAGCTCGAAATAGGCAGTAAAATTCTCTATTAAACATATGATGATGCGCCCGGTTAGCTCTGTACATATGCTCGTGGAACCAATCAAGTGCCTGGCAGATACATAAGTGTCAAATCAACTTGTGTTTGATTTTAAATATAAGATATAAAACTGAACTTATAACCTGAAAGTTGCATGTATACGATCGCATGTCGAACAAAGTTACTGTAGTAATGCTATATGCAATGTTTCAGCTGGCGACAACTAAATATTTGCTTTTTGTCGCATGAGTTTTGGTATTGGCTATCAACTTATTATTCACATGAGAATGTCACAAAACTGTGTGCGTGCATGATAAGTTCAAAGTATAAGCTTTAGAACTCTACTTCTTTTCTCGGGCATTGGATGACAGTGATTGTAAGAGAGCTGTGCCTGTTTATTTTATGTTTGTTGACAATTTCACATCCATTGATTAAATAAGACACGGTTGTGACTTTATACAACAATCAATAGGTTTTTTTTCGTGCATACTTTTAAAAACCCTTGGCAGCGGTGGGATTCGAACCCAACAATTAGCACTGAATTCCGCTGAAACCAGTGCTGGGGGCCGTCTTAAACTTGCTCTGAGGTATGAGCAAAACTCACTGTTGAAGGCTTCTTGATGACTTCAAGATAAAGAATGACAATGAAAGCGTAGTTCCATTGCTTGATTTTTATTATGAATTGTATTGCCTTTGTATCATGTGCATTGACTTTTTATCTTTCCATTGTTAATTATAAGGCGAATAATGCAAATGCTGTAAGAGAGAGTTAGTCATTTTCAATTGTTTCATTGAACAAAGGTTCGCAGGTGTTAAAGAAGGGTAAGCATAATAAACTGAACGCGTGGCACCAAATTTACTCGATGATTTCAAATCAATATAATTGTCAGGACAAACAGGTCATTGTCGAAGGCCTCATGGCGACCTCAAGATGAAGAACATCAATAAAAGCGTTGATTTATTGCTTGAATTTACCAGTTGTTAGTAAGACAGTTTGTACGCATTTACTTTATATCCTGTATCCTTTCATTGTAAACATATCGTTTACATGTAGCTGCTCCAAGTATAGAGCAGTTATTTCAAATAACTGAAGTGAGTAAAGTAAGTAAGAACCGAACAAGCCTAAATCGAACAATCCAAGGACAATGGCAACGTCGGAAAAACAAAGACATAACATGAGCACGGCACAGAAAAGAAAATGAAGCCACACATATACAAATTGAAGCACACGGACCCAATAAAAAGGCATGGGTGAGATCAGGTGCTACGGTAGAGTAAGCATCTCTTACTTCTTATAAGACACCCGCCATGTTGAACATGTCAACTCCGGTAGTAAAGTCAAAACCGGAAGAGGAAAAACAAACTTTAGTGGCAAAGAGGAAGATCTGTTGTCATCTGGGAAACAGATATCCCATAGCGGTCCACAAGATCCTGATGTCGATCGCAAAGCTTCTGTAGTGATGACCTCAAGTTATGGGCAACGTATCTTTGCTTAAGTAGTCTATATGCAAGCAACCGAACCGTCAGTCTAAATCAAACAACTATGGCAACATTGGAACAATGACCATTCATCAGTTGTAGCAACTGACATGTTTTTCTGAAAAGAAATAGAAAAAAAACGAACCTGATGACACTTTGTTGTCGGTCAGATGAGAAAAGTAGGACACGATAGTCTTGACTCTATATGACAGATGAAACGAGAGGTCACTTAGAAAATCTGTCATGGCATTTTATCTAACATAAACTTATGAGTTGTTTGGCAAGATAATTCTGAATTCTGATGTCTAACTATAGGTTAACTGCCAATCAAAGAAGAACTAGATCTTCCGATCTCTACGTTGCTGATAGCATTATATGTAGTCTTTATAATAAATATGGAATATTGACATTTTCATGTCTAAATATCAACGCCGACACACAAAACTCTGAGTATGAAAAGGTACTATTGACCAAGAAGCAAAACAATACTTCGTTATTCAATTATGTAGATCACCCACGGTTGTATTTGAGAAGAGCAAAAACTTTTTAATGAGAAGAATGAAAATTCAGGAGGATCATTTCATAAATTACCGTAACGTTACATTAATTGCCATTGTTTAACTTAGACAAAATGAAATCGTTCAGTCGTTTAAACCTGATATGACAAACAATCTCTGTGATATCTTGGAAGAAAAGATAAAGGAAACCCAATAAACCACTCGATCTACATTTTTAAAGACTTGTATCTTGAATTTGACGAAAATGGTCATCACAGTACTAAAATTTACGTCAAAATGGATGACTGTAATTTCAAAATAATAATTTCCCCCAACACCAATTCTCCAACCTTTGATTAGTTCCATGAGAGCTTCAGCAAAGTTATCTCAGTGAAAGCCTTATTATTAATTAAGGCCGTTTCATACCAACATTAAAACATGTTTTAGCTATCAGCCCGGGCCCTTGTGGGAAAATTTGAGCTGTGATTCTTGAATCACTTTTTACTTTGTACTAGGATGAACATTTATTTTCACTGTCCATGACCTTTAAAAAGTACTTGCTGTTTAGTTGCTGCCGGGCGCTACCTCATTATAAGGGGAGGTTTGGCATGCCATAGAACCGATATTTTTAACTACCTGTACGACGTCAGGACCATATATTGCGGTTGACAATTTTTCCCGTATTTTTTGCACCAGCAAAGAAGGGAAACGGGGAATGTGTAAAAAAGAAACGACCCAAAGGGGAGTAATAACAACTCAAAGCCATCATAAGATCTTCAATGAACGATGAACGGTGAGAAAATCCCATACCCAACGGTAGGTCGGAGTTGGTCCCTAAATAAAGAGATATCAAGTTCAGCGAAATAAACATCATCCTATAGACATACAAACGTAAAGTAAACTACGTAGAAAACAAACAAGACACACAAAGGCTTAATAATTTCCTGACTTAGGACATGCGCAAACCAATATGTCTTTTTGACCCATTGGCTCTTGATAATTCTGTTCGGGAATTTTGTTATTATCCTCATTCATTCTAAAGTGTATTGGGGATACATAGCGATATAAGTGTATTGGGGATACATACCGATACAAGTGTATTGGGGATACATAGCGATACAAGTGTATTGGGGATACATAGCGATATAAGTGTATTGGGGATACATAGCGATATAAGTGTATTGGGAATACATAGCGATATAAGTGTATTGGGGATACATAGCGATATAAGTGTATTGGGAATACATAGCGATATACGTGTATTGGGGATACATAGCGATATAAGTGTATTGGGGATACATAGCGATATAAGTGTATTAGGGATACATAGCGATATAAGTGTATTGGGGATACAAAGCGATATAAGTGTATTGGGGATACATAGCGATATAAGTGTATTGGGGATACATAGCGATATAAGTGTATTGGGGATACATAGCGATATAAGTGTATTGGGAATACATAGCGAAATGAAACAGGGGCGTTCAGCTTTTGGCTATGTTAGGATAAGAAAATAACATGAATTGTAATAATACGTAAAATAAAAAAAAACAATATTAACATTCGGCGGTTATTTTGATTTTGCAATGTTTGGCAGGTTTTTTGCAATGTTTAGCAGGTACATTGACGATATCCTTACTATTGATATCCACAGTTTTTAGATTATGTTGACATCAATTTAAACTAAATAAAGCAATCAATGATTCTAAATACTGACCTTTTCTAGATCTTAGTATCACAATTGACTCTGTTAAAATAAAAACTACAATTTATTATAAAAGGGATGATTTCTATTTCACTTTTACTAATTTCCCTTTTCTTGACGGCAACGTCCTTCTAGCTCCATCTTACGGGGTTAACATATCTCAACTGGTACTATTTGCACGCGTTGGTTCTACCCTTGACGATTATAATGAGCGTAACATCACTCCCATATCTCAGATTTTACATCAGGGTTACAGATTTCATTAATTATTAAATAGTTTTAAGAAGTTTTACAGAAGATATGAACATTTGATATGTAAATATGACGTGACTCGCAAACATCTTATTTCAAAGGGCATTTCTCATCCTCGATTTTACGGAAATTTTTTTAAAAATGCCAGAAACTGATAAAAAAACTCCAGTGAAATTGGGACGTCACTTACACTCTTTACGCACTTGTGGATATCGACGGGATATTCTATGTCAATCCGTTAAATTGGCTTTGGATTCCAGTGAACTGTAGATTTTACACAAATACTGGCCTCTCATTGATACTGCCGATGTCTACTGAAATACATGACGACTCTCTTCGGGAAGTTAAGAGTTTGATTTGTTTTGTCCGTAGTGCGACAATGTTTTGGCAGCAGAGTAGGTTCCTTGAGCTATCAGGCAGAGTTTAGCGGCGAGCACTCTTTGACCCATTTTTCTAAATTACGTTTTGTTACATTCTTTTGTTTTTCAAGATAGTGGTCATAGAGTTGGTAGTCTACTAGTCCATCTGTATTGGGTTTTATTCGTATGTTAATTATACTATAGGGAAATGGGATAGTGAAAGGGGGGTTTGGGTACCCATAAACCGGTTCAACCCTACCGCTAGATTTTGCTAGTGCCGGTACCAAGTCCGGCTATCCCGAGTTCCGATCGTTATTTCCGTTAGTCTGTAATGTGTTTTTTTCTGGATTGTGGATTGTGGCAGTGATTGTAGTTTTCTGCCATTGTAGGTACATGTATTTACTGTTATCTTGACGGTATAATTTCATTACTGATTGAGGAATAAACGTAAACTAAAGTTGTTTCTAACGCCTAAAATATCAGTGCGTATGTTTGAGTAGAGAACCCATAATTAATACAGATCATGTACCCATCTTTACCCACGGAGGATTTTAAAATCATAAATTTGTCCTTATGCAACCATGATATGGCTAAAACAACTGGACGCAAATCTCTAACTGACCAATCAATCATTATTATGAAACTGCGCAAATTATAAATGAATCTAAGCTATTTCTGTCTATCATTTCGTTTATAAAACGTGCTAGGTTAGATGTTTCATTGACATTTCTAAATGTAAAACTGAGTATTGCAATGATTATCATGCCATTATTTATAACTGTTAGTCCCCGAGGGTATTCACCAAACTTGTAGTCAGTACTCCGGTGCTGACCCGAAAACCGACTTTATTGAAACTTGCAATATCAAAATTTTACAAATTTTGTTGAAAACTAAGGAGTATCTCCCTCATGCGTAGCTCTGTCCTTAGCTGCATTTTGGCTTTTCCATTTCTATCCTTTTGGTTATTTGCTCTCTATCAGCTTTTACACGCTTTTCGGTTAATGGACTTCCAAATGTTTTGGTTTGATCTGCACTGATGAGACATAAGTTGTCGAAATGCGCTTATGCAGAAAATAAATTCACAGTTACTTCGGTATTTTGTTATTTATAAACGTTTTACTTAAGTGGCAAGTTTCATAACAAAATTGAAAAAAAAACATTGTCCGAGTTATTCCAGCTATTTCAGAGATCTAATTTGAGGTTTTCAGGCAAAAAATGAAACTCGACAATAAATATATCAGTATTAAACGCCTATCTCGATCTCAATTGAAAATGAGGCTTTTTGGTGACAAGCTTTGAATAATATATCAAGATTTAAGGAGATTAGCTCACTTGCAAAGACTGTTATCCAATAAAAAATTTGCGACACTTACAAATGCAGTAATATGTTTATTTATAATATTCTAAGTAAATAGATGCAAAATTGCGTTTTTGTCTGGAAACTTAAAGAATAAAGTAAAACATTTGTGAAGTATTAGTATTTACATGTCTAAGTCACTGCTATATGTTTACTTTTAATTTTTGACAGAGAAGTCCTTTTGATCAGAAGAAAGATGATCCACTTATAATGTAATGGTATCGACATTAATCTTGGTTATGTCCTATAAATAATTCGCCATGTTACATTATTTTTTCTCCGTTATGGTAACTTGTTCACAAATCAAACAACCTATGTCAGGAAGTCGAAATTTAATTTATTTTGATTTGCTTTCTTTTCATTTCCTTCTTGTCTGAATTGCTTGATTAAGGACAAGATACCATTAGAATATAATTTATTCCGACAGAACAAAACTATTGCGTCTGGAGATATCTGAATTTGAATGTTTCGCCCTGTTTAGAATTATTAAAAATACTATTCTTGGATTATAACTAGCACTGCCATTGGCGTGTTCGTAACCCCTATTGCTGTATGAAATGACGACTAATATGAACGACTTCTGTCAATATATTTAATAGTAAACTTAAACTTAAACTAAACGCTTACATTATTCTGCACCCGAACCTTTTACTCCGATAAACGAGACCTGAACATTTTGTATAAAGATGTTGTAATATGTATAATATATGATAGAAAATAATAAGTAATAGAATATAAATGAAAAGCCAAAATCGGCTAAGGACAGGGCATTGCAAGGAGATACCCCTTAGTTTAAAGATAAATGTGTTAACATTTTGATATTTCAAGTTTCCAAATAAAAACAAGAAACCTAAATTATACGATAATAAATCCGAATACACTGAGACCAACGACAGTCAAACACAAGTCCTTGAATTATTTTTGAAAAAAAAATGTCATAAATACTGTAGTTACAAATGTAGTGCTGCAGATGTCCATTACAACAGCTTCAGTCGCTTCAGTGCAGATGAAATGCCCAAATGGCGTAGAAGTAATACAAAACTCAGCTAATGACAGAGCACAAGAGAGATACATTTGAGAGATAGTTTTATGAAAATTTGAAGTGTTGGCATTCTTATTCTCCAAGGATCAGTTATCAGTTTGGGGTGGGCTACGTATCCCAAAGTGCGGTACATTTCTTCCGTGGACCCTATTCAAGATGGACAACTGGTAAAACTGTTACCCTGTTCTGGCCAGACCATATAAAGGGAGAAATTATGTATTAACATATTGAGTATCATTGCAGTTATATTTTGGCATTTAAATGCATATGTCATTGATCTGAAAGTGCCTCTCTACATTACACGACAAATGTGTTGTTTTACCTGCAGACAAAGCTTCTAATAACATCGTTTTTGTGTGTGAAGGACATTATTAAAACTGCTTCATCATAGAAATAAGCATTGATCACAATACACTAGGTAGCGCTACATGCAAAAGAGTTCCATTTGACAAAGATGAAATCATTTTCAATAGCAGGTCATTCATATGAAAATGAAAGGAAATTGGAGTAAATGTCGAGGAGACATCATCCAATTTCAAAAACGACCAAAACAATGCATGAGTCACACCACACACCATATAGCAAGCCCTAAATCGAACAATCATACTATAAATACAATCACCTGTCACATCTATATTGGGTACCAGAATTACACAAAAATCCATGCAAAAATCCATGCAAAGAGAGATACATCGCAGGAACTTCGTCTTGCTAAACGACTAACATTTTGTCTGCAGTCATAGACAGACATCAAGCATACTGTGAAACTCCATGCAGGAAGTGATATAAATCAGATGTGGATACTTAAAAATTCCAAGGATTTATTGGAAAATCTTAAATCTCGTTCATTTTCTCAAATATATACTCTCAGTACATTTGATTTTCCACACTTTCTCATTATTAACTAAAATCACAAATCAAAAGTTACATTCAAAACCCTTTGCCAATCCAAAAAAGGTTGTGTTAGTTAAGAAATACACATTTTTCTCAGTTTTCAAAAATGTATTTCATAGAAAAACTATGCTACGATGAAAAATAGGTGTGCAGTATGCCTGATTTTTTTTTATTCGTAATGCATTTGTCACATTTGGAGGTGTTATTTATCAACAGAAAGTTAGTATACTAATGGGGAGTAATCTTTACTCGCAAACTTGTTTTTACATTCTTATGAGACTCTTTAAGATCATACCATAAAAGACGCTGCTAGATCCTTCAATTTCACTTAAAGATACATTGATCTTGATGGATTTTGGTGGAAGCTGTATACTGAGGGTATGTAACTTTATTTGTCAGTTGGTGATGGGTCTGGAGCTGGCATGTCCGTTTACTGCTAGTAGTCTTTTGTGATTTCATGTTTAGTTATTTCAGTTTCATTTTTCACAATTGACTCAGTCCTGTAGATAACTGAATTTTACTGTTGTTACCATTGTTTTTTATTTATCACATTGGCTATAGGGGGAAAATTGGGCCCAATAAAATTAGTTTAACCCCACCGCAGTAGGTTTGAGCCTGTCCGTAGTCAGGAAATTTATCAAGCCTTTGTGCGTCTTGTCTGTTTTCTAGTTAGTTTAATGTATGTCTATAGGAGTCTAGGATGACGTTTATTTCGCTGAACTTGATTACTATTTAGGGACCGACTCTGACCTACCGTTAGGTGTGGGGTTTCCTCGCCGTTCATTGAAGATCTTATAGTGGCTTTGAGTTGTTATTACTCCCCTTTGGGTCGTTGTCTCTTTGACACATTCCCTGTTTCCCTTCTTTTTTCTATTGATGATATTCTTACCGTAAATCATGCATTTTTTGCTAAATGGATCCCACTGATATATCCTCCAGAACTAGAGATAAAGGAGACGACAGAAACAACGGCAGTAGAACACCGAAGGAACAAAGGGGTGAAATTCACAAAAATCGAAGTCCAAAGATAGGGCAAAAACGAGAACACAGAAAACAATGACGTTAGACACAAAAACAATGACGCCAGACAGACACAAAGCACAGAACCAGAAACCACAACATTCAGAACAAAGGCACTCACAGTATGAACTCCAGTGAAACTGAGAGTGACATCAGGTGCTCCGGAGGGTAAGCATGTCCTGCTCTGTTAACAGCACCCGTCACACTGTGGGTGATTCAATCCGGGAAAATGTCAAAGTCGGTAGTCAAATCCGGGAAGACGTGAATCTAGCTGAAAATGTCCACTTTCATTTTGGATACTGACACGTCATATCTTTCAATGATGCTATGGTGACGGCCATAGAATTTCTTGAGGGATGAAATTAACAAAGGTTGAACAAATCCCTGACTAAGCA
>MJUU01028700.1:37320-52718 GCA_002080025.1 Modiolus philippinarum
TGTACTGCACGCTCTACAGTAACGAATTAATTGTGAAATATATACTCCATATGCTGGGGATGCAGGTATATTGCTGCAGAGAAAGGGAAAGTTCACAATTGGAAAGTCAAAATCAACAATAAAGCTAACATTATATATACAAAAGGTGGACCTTAGGAATGGCTTAAAATTTCATGTTATATATCAAATCGAATTGTCAATTATTCCAAATATTGCTGAACGTTTTTTTGTTTGTTTTTATACAATAAAATATGTCAGTAAAGTATTCCAAAGACTTGTTTTAATAAACTAACAAGTGTTTATATTTACATTTGAATACTTCGTTTCCAGGTCGCCCAATAACAATTTGATACTAGTTCAACCTTACAAAAATCGTTTGTCGTTGCCTACTGAGGTATTTTCACATTGGATATCAAGGAAGGGTAATTATTTTTTTATACTGAAGGAGGGAATTAAGTCCATAGAGGGCATGGAATTAAGCTATGATTATGATAAATTTGACAATCTTTATCATAAAAAAAATTCAATATTCAAAGCATCAATAAAATCTTTTGAGTAGAGAGGCACTTGCAAAAAAAAATATGTTAGGCCCTATTGATTAAAATTAAAATTTGTCATAAAATGTTTTCATTTGTGATATGAAAATTTTGAACTAGTAAAAAAAGTGCGATGATGATAATCAACAAGAACAACAGCAAAAAGGCTTCAGTGTCTACATGAAGTGTTTTACTAGACGACATGCTCCACTTTATCAGTTTGTCTATTATTTGAAATCTATATATTGCTTTTATTTCAATTTTAAAAAATCGTAATTGCATTGCTTGCCTCATTTTCCCGTTTTACTGAAAGGCTGTGTTTACACATTTTTAACCCGTTTCTTTTGAAAACTTAATAAAGGCATGCTATTTAGGTTTTTATCAGTTTTTGTGAAAAATTATGCTTGTTTTTAAAACTGAAAGTAAGCAAAAATCAAAATAATTTATAGGGGCTGAAACATTCAGTTCGAGAAAATATGAGAATATAATTTTTTTTAAATGGTTAGTACCACCATTGATATAATTCTAATGGGCCCCGGCGCCTGAATCGGTTTTCAGGGCTTCGACTACAGAGCTGCCGGGTGCGTCGCCACTTGGTGGATAGGGGAATGCCCTGTCAGGTCATAATACAGAAAGCCTGACCACGAACCATTATAGCCAAACTATGTGGAGAAACGTCACGCTCCGTGCAGTATAATTTCTCTAAAGAGTGCAGACACACTAGGCGTCGTATGGAAGGCTAAATTTCTAGTCCCTATCCATTTCTCCCCTTTTCCAGTGGCAATCAAAAGTCGTTGACTCGGTTTTCCCTTCCACTTTTCTTTCTTTCTTTTTTACTTACAATTTTTTGAATTGAATAACTTCTTCTTGTCCTGATATATATAGAATAATGGTTGTTTTGAAGGTCGAGACAGAAAATATCACCGTATCGCAGCGAGTCCGATAGGACGAGCTGTGATACTAGTGATATTTTCTGTCGAGACCTTCAAACTACCATTATTGTTTTTATCGGCAACGTCGTAAGAGTCATGACGTCATATTCGTGATGTCATTGCCTGATATTTTCTTGTATCAGGTCAGTACGGAGATACTGACAATATCAGTAAGTAAGATCAAAAAGAAAAATGTACATATTGCCGATAAAGCTGAAATATTGCTCATTGGACGTTAACCTTTAACTAAGCAATCAATCAATTTAATTGGCCATTTCCCAAGCATCATAGCATATTTACTTTCGTTTTAAATAATTAATAAAATACCCTAGTTACTGTGCATTTAGTTTCTGCATATGTCTCTTCAGTGCAGATAAAATCAAAACAATAGGAAATCCGAAATGTGTTAAAGCTGATCGAAAAAATTACTAATGGATCTAAATAATAAAAACACGAAATAAAAAAGTCAAAATCAGCATAGGAAATATCAACTTTCCAAATCAAATCGGTTTGGGGCCAGCGCCAAAGTACATTTTACAGGCTGCTGATGGAGACTACCTTTGGAAAAACAGTCCATTAGCAGAGTCATCGACCCAGTAATAATAAATACCAAATAAAATACCGAGGTTGCTGTGAATTTAGTTTCTGAATACGGTCATTTCGATAACATATGTCGGGTATTTTGTTTGAATGGTATAATACCAAAATTATGGTTTAAGGGATCGTACCACCACTATATGAAATAACAATCAAACAATTGGAAGAAACAAGGTAGACAGAGAAATTCTTGACAGATAGGGAAATTGGGGAAACATCGAGTGCCAAAACATGAACCACATACGCCGTGGAATATTGAAAAAAAAATCTATAGGTACATAAGGAAAACGAGAGGAAAGGGAGGCTGTAGATAAAAATGGAAATGCTAAGTTGCGAGGACAATCAGTTACCATCAATACTTTTCGTGTGGTAAAATGACGACAAAAAGATTTCTTTCAGGCCAAGTTTGTAACATAATTATCAAACGATTAATATTTGATGAAAAGTGAGGAATATTCAAAATGGCAGGTATAAATATTTTGCTTTTTATAACCGGATCTTTAGGTTGGGGCATATTGTTTTTATCCTGTCTGTATGTCTGTCTGTCCGCAACTTTAACCTGGCTTATAACTACATATTTGGTATGTGCATTGATAATAAAAAGCTGTGCACCATAATGCAAATTTCATTTAGGAAAAGCCAAAGATCAAAGTCACAGAGGTCAAAATCTTGACTTTGCTATAATTCGGCAATTAAAATCGCTAAAGGCTTCATTTTGTATCATGTGAATAGATCTAATGAAGCTTTGTACAAATCCAACATAAAACTTGAGTCACGTCGAAGGTCAAGGTCACTGAGTGCAGATTTGTAGAACTATAACGAAAACTTTAACATTTCCTGTATCTTTATCTTTATCTAATAAAGCTTAGTGCAAATCTACCGTAAAAATTTGGGTCAGGTCAAAGGTCAAGGTCACTGAGTGCAAATTTGTAGACTTCAACAAAAACTTGTGATAGGACCTTCATATTTTGCCTGTTCATGTATATTGATCATATAAAGATAAACAATTTTATGCAAATTTCGTTAGGTAAAGGTCAAGGTAACAGTAGTCAAAAGGTCAAAATCTAGATTTTGCTATTAGCTTGTTAAGTACAACTGCAACAGGCTTGATATTCTATTTGTGAATAGATCTGATGGACAAATATCTACTAAACCATAATTTTTAGTGTATGTTGCAATTTTTAGCATTAGTTTTGTATTGTAGACATGGATGCTACCGGGGGCATAGTGTTTCACAAACACAACTTGTTAGTGTTTCTTAAAGACATCTTTTACCCTAATCTGACGTGTATTTTAAATTCCAATGACTCGGTAGATGAAATCATCAGGCTTCTAAAGTCCTAAAATTCAGCGAGATTGGTCGAGATGATGTGGAAGCAATATAATCCTATCTACATGAGAAAATCTTATTACAGTATCGAAGCTAAGCCCTGGAAGACATTTGTAACTGGAGACTAAAGATATACATTTCAATTGACGGCATTTAGTTTGTTATGGTAGTATAGACATTCTACTTAAACTAGCATAATAAATTCATCGAAAAAAGGTAACAATGCTCGGTAATGGTTACGTTATAAGTGTTTGTTTTTATGTTAATAAGTATTTGCCAATAATAGATATTAGCAAACAAATTGTACGTTAAAAAGAAACACATATGGCGTTGAAAGTTTTTGGATATTGAAAATTAGAATAAAAAAGATAACAGGAAACACCTACAATTGCCGAAAAACATAGCCACATGCCACAAGGCAAACAGGAACTGCACAAGAAAACACCCACAATAAAAATACAAAAGACAAACGTAAACAACGATAGGAACTCGGGACAGCCGGACTTGGTAGCGGCACTAGCAAAAGCCAGCGGTAGGGTAAAACCGGTTTATGGGTACCCAAACCTCCCCTTTTTCTGTCCCGTTTCCCTATAGTATAATAAACATAAGAATAAAACCCATACAGGTAGACCACTTACTCCATGACCACAATCTTGAAAAGAAGAATGGGGGAACAAAACGTAATTTTGAAAGATGGGTCAAGGAGGGCTTGCCGCTAAACTGCCCGCTAGCGCAAGGAGCCTATTCTGCTGGTAAAACACTGTCGTAATACGGAAGAAAAATCAAATTCAAAACTCCCAATGGGTTTGGTAAAGAATCATCATGTATTTCAGTAGACATCGGCAGTATCAGTGAAAGGCCAGTATGTGTGTAAAATCCTCAGGTCACTGGATCCCAAAGCTAATTTAACGGAAACGTGCAGAATATCCTGTCGATATCCCCTATTTCGTAAAGAATGTAAGTTACGTCCCAGTTTTTCTGGATTTTTAATCAGTTTCTGTAATTTTTTAACAACATTTCCGTAAAGACTGAAAGACTGAGAACTTGAATATGATCTGATCAATAAACACTTTTTATTTAATTATATAGTACAATTTTACAATATTTCACCTTTATATTGGGCTTCAGCACCTTCATTGTGAAGACAAAATACAATTTTAATCATTTCTCCAGTGATAACGTTTCACTCCAGTGATAAAGAAATAGATGTTATAAAATAAAAATACATACAGGATTAGGACATTGTATTACTCCACTTAAGATGGGGTACAAGTACTTTGCTTGTTGGTGACTTAGGAACAGACTACAACAATAAGAATCGTCATGTGGTAATTTTTCTGCATGCTTTTATAGTTTGTCTCGCGTACATATACTCAAAGTTTCTTGATCTAAGAAAATGGTGTCGGAACTTGATTGACTGTTTTTTTTTTGTTTTTTGTTTTGGGGGGGGGGGGTAATTTAAAGATGAAAGGAAAAAAATGAAATGTGCGTCTTTTGCCTTTTATGAACTTTATGAGAAATTAATAAATTTTCATGCCCACGATAAACATATTTTCAGTCAATTGAACTTAATCCATTTTCTGATGTACAGTATTGCTACAGTCGTTACTAATTGGAACATTTAAGCACATTCCTGCTATCATGAAACATCGGCAGATTGAACATTCCATGTCATTCAGTCAACACGGAAGTATTATTTACATGTAAGCAATCCTACCTAATATCAATAAACTCTCCGATAGTGGACCTTGATCCCCTATAACCTTTATGTCAGTCCCTAGAGATTACACAGATTGTCACTTTTACAGAAATTTACATAAATGTCAATGACCTCCATCTATCTTTCTTCATCCGAGACATCAAACTGATCATGACCAAGTGTTCCAGACACTTGGTAATAACATACTTAACATCAGTCTTTATAACGATCTAATATTATGTACAAAACGCTTTTTTAAGAAAGCTGCAGTCCTATTTTTACTACCTAACCATAAAACTAAATTATGTTGCACACTGGCCAGCACAAAATGATCACTAAATTGAAGGCTTAAAAAGATACAGAAGAAATGCAAATAAAATGCTACCACGATTAACATCTGAAAAAACAACTTACATCAGGTAAGACAAATAGAGTTAGGCTTGGTGTATAGACGAGTTCAATTTATCTTTTTTAATTTTCAAATGACCTCCTTTACAATCTTTTATTTTTTTTTCTTTCTTTTTTTCTCATTTGGCTTAATAGGCGATGTGAGATTTTGGCCATCACTTTGTGTCCACGATCCGTATGACAGCAGTTAAAAAAACTCCTCTGAAACTAATTGGCCAATTGTAACCAAGATTGACCTGCATCATGCAGTATGTTCGACGAGTCGAAACACTAAACAACGTGGCCAAAAACAGAAAATTGTGGTAATTTTCTGTTTTCTTTTGTTTTTGTTTTTTGCAAATTACTAAATCAAATTGGATAAAATTTATCAGCATATTTAGATCTGGTCTAGATCTAGTTAGAAAATCCAAAACCCAGCTTGGCGATTGCCCCTTTCCCGTAAAATTTTTAAAAATTATGTCTCCCCATCACCAAAGGGAGATATATTGAATTACCTGTAATTCTTCTTCTTCTTTTTCTTCTTCTAGTACAAGCTTGTCCAGGGCATAACATTTTTATCTTACGGCCTATTGGGTTCATATTTTGTATGTATATGCATTAGGTCATTGCAGAGTGTAGCGAAAAATAATTAGGTTGCTAAGACTTTGACTTTTAATGTCAAGGTCAAATAATGTAGTTTTATTAGGGAACTCTTGTCCTTGACAGAATTTTTTTGCCTTACGGCCAGTTGTGTTCATATTTTGATATGTATATGCATTGGCTCCTGGCGGAGTATCACATAAAAGAATTAGGTCACTAAGACTTTGACTTTGAATGTCAACGTCGAATAATGGATTTTTATTAGGGAACTCTTTTCCTGGACAAACTTTCTTGCTTTACGGCCAATTGTATATTCATTGGGTCCTGGCAGAGTCACATATAATAATTAGACCATTTTGACCTTGACCTTGAATGCCAAGGTCGTATAATGGATTTTTTTAGTGAATTCTTGTCCTGGGTGGAACCTTTTGTCTTAAGGCACACTGTAATAACATTTAGTATGTATATGCATTGCAGAGGTCACACATGTGAGGCTCTGGTTTCAGATTTAATCGTGTTTCACATATTATACACACCCCTTTAGTGGCGTATTTTTACCTTTGAATTTTTCATGCATGACCTTCATTTGAAACATCGCATAGAGTTATCTTAGTTCAAATTCATGTACTACTCTGATTCTTTTATTTGTTTTTTGCTCTCGGGGATTGTCCAGTGATAACTATGATGATGACTTTTGACTTTTCATGTAATTCCAGAAAATCTCTGCAAGCTTTACATAAAAGGAACTACTTTACATTGTTGAATTTATATCAGAGAAAAAAATATTTCAAATTGTTTTTATTTCTGAATTATATAATTGTCCACAAAGATTTCCAACAAATAACTTGTGGACAAAATATTCGGAGCGTTTTTCTTTTTTCTTCACACAGGAATGTGAATACTTCAAGTAGTTTATCATACAGCACACATGATTTTTAACGTTAACAATATGAAATATTTTATTAGAAAACTAATATATAAAACAAATACAGAATTGGAACACAAGTTATAAAACCTTTACAAAGTCCGGCCAAAAATGAATTTAAACTAGAAACACTATGAGCAGAGCTCATTAAAATATACCCCACGCTCCTCATTTGATTCTAGAAATAATAAAAATTTATAATAAAAAAAAAGAAAAAAAAACTTAAATAAATGGTGCACAATGGCAAAAAATACTCAAAATTCTGTGAAAGTATCATTGAATTTCGCCAAATGGTCTAGGAGGAGTTGTCGCCACAAAGTGTGTACCCCTATGCAAAAAGAAGAACGGACAGACGAACGAACAGACAGCATAATCATTATATACTACCCGTTCAAGCTGGGAGTATAAAAAGAAAATCAAATAAAATCATTTTTTAAATAGCTACAGCACAATGGCAATATGTAATGAACATTCTGTGAAAGTTTCATTGAATTCCNAAAAAAAAAAAAAAAAAAAAAAAAAAAAATCCAATAAAATTTTTAAATAGCTAGTATTCAATGGCAATGCGAACTGAACCATTCTGTGAAAGTTTGTGGTAAGCATGTAAGCAGATTGATTAATGGCATTTTCTAACTCCTAAGTTATAATAATAGGTCAGTAGTTTAAGTTAATTTCTCTAACTCTCAAACGGTACCATGTTGAACGATTGAAAGTCTCTATGAAAGCAATTATTATTATTAGTGTGGAGACTACCACAAAGACAAACTGTATAAATATTGACGTACGCGCGGTATTGGTGATTTTCTGAAGACCTACGAAGGTTTGATTGAAAATGATATTATAATCTGTATAAATATTGACGTAAAATAAGTCATCAATATCGCGCACAACGTCATAGCTCTGTCCTTAGCTGCTTTGGATTTCCTATTTAGATTCCATTTGTAGTTTGTTTTCTGCCAGATTTTATACATATTTCGGTATATGGATTTCCAAATGTTTTGATTTGTTCTGCACTGTAAAGACATTAATTGCCGACATATGAGAAACTGAATTAATAGTAACTTCGGTATATTGTTGTTGCTTACTATTACGTACACCATTCTTAATTATAAGCTGTACCAATAGCGATAAGCATTACGTTAAGGTATAATATAGTACCTTAAGGTATCTCTCATTATCTGTAACTTGTCTTTATAACACTTTTGAAACAAATTTAATTATCTTGAGAATTGTAGCAGGTCGCGTGAACAATTATTTTGTGAAATATCATTAATGCACAACTGGAATGTATTTTGGAAGCAATTAATTAGTTGTGGAATACACGTTAATTCCAATTGAAAAGTTTCCCGTTTCTAAACGTCTCTTTATTTTAACTAATTAATTTTGGGGTTTTCTTTCAAATAAAAACCGACAGAGAAAGAGAAATAGTGGAATTCTGACAAATACTGACATACTTTTGTTTTATCATTCATCGAATTTTAACTAATCTAAAATGAAGCCAACTTTTTCTGCACGGAAATCATATTACCTAAGCTAACCCCTGGGGACATTTGTTATGTGTTACTGAAGGCTGAAAAGATACATTTTAATGACTGGAATTTAGTTAGAAATTCCATCACTACAAGTATAAAAAAAAAAATCCACGAAAATAGTCATTAGGATAGTAATGATTAAGTACTAAATTTCTCTCAAGTATTTGCTAATAAGAAATATTAAATATACCAAGAAAGTTTGTTTGTAAGAAAGAAATACATAGTGTTAAATAAGTTTGTTCACCTTTAGAGCTCGGGAACTTGAATATAATTGCAAAATAAAGTATTCAATAAACGTTTTATATTTATTTATCGATCTTACCTTGAAAGAGGACAAGTTTCCACCTTTATATTGGGCCTAAACACCTACATTGTGAAGACTAAATGGAATTGTAATTATTTTCTATACAATAGTGAAGAACTAGGTAACACATAATATAAATACATAAACGGTTATTTCAGAGTCTTAATTTACTATACATGTAGAGCCCGACTACTGAATCGGTTTTCAGGGACACCGTCCACAGGGCTGCAGGGCGCATCCGCAGGTTTTGGCTAGGGGGTGAGCTGAAGCTCTGTTAAGTTTAAAAACATTTATACATTTTTCTTTAACAGGCAGCCTTTTGAGAAGGCTGAATTTCACGCCCCAACAAAGTTTCCCTTTTCCAGTGGCAATGAGAACCCGTTGCCCCGGTTTCCCTTCCTTCTGTTACTGATATTGTTTTGTATTGATTAACGGGTTTTTGTCTTGATAAGCTGACGTAAAACTCTTAACTAATTAATCAGTATATTTAAAATGCTAAGAACTTTGCATATTGACGAATGACATATACCGAAGTTCCTGTAAATTGAACTTCATCATATGTCATGTCGACAGTTTGTCTCTTTATTACAGATCAAATTAACTTACATTTGGAAGTCAATAAACCAAAAAATTGTTAAATCTAATGGAGAAAAATAACCAAAAATATCTAAAAGAGAAAAAAACTCAGCTATGGACAAAGAAATGCATGAGGTGTATACTCCTTAGATTATTTATTTAATATTTATAAAATATGAACTATTTATTAAATAATTGATTTGTACTGATGTCTGGTATCTAGAAAATGTTCATATCTTCAAATGTATAATGCTTTTCTTGAAATCTCCGTAACGAATACCTTGCGGTCTTTCTCCTATGTTGCAACTGTCTTTAAGCCTTTTCATTGGACAGCAATTGACAGAGGGGTGACACGGGGTTCTGTTCTCCCATTTCTTACATTTTCGACTCTCTTTATATATTCCCAAATTTTTTGCTTTGTTTTCCGGACTTCCCACTCGAGTTTTTTGCCATTTGTCAAATATTTCGACATCCTTTCTTCATTCCAATTAACCATGTCACCCCTCTTAATAATAGGTTTTTTTAAAACTGTTTCCCCTATTATTTTTTATCTATTTGTACAAAATAATCACAAATCAGTATTGTCTTCCTTTGGTATCAATTTGAGTGAGGAGAAAAAAAACCTGCCTTGTATGGGTACGTAAAATAAATGAAAGTCCTTAAAAGCAGATATACATTGCTTCGTCTGCCAAATGCCACAACAAAACCCCATTCTAAGCTCCTAACTTCATTACTTACTGCAGTCAAAGATGGCCTTAAGATATATAGTGATAAAATATACTCAACAAGTGGGATGAATCAGATGTGGATTATCGAAAACTCAAAAGACTTATTAGAATATATATCATCAACTGAACTCAACGACTGCAACAGTGTCACAACATTTGATTTTTCTACGCTCTATACTGCTCTTCCACACGATAAGCTAAAGTCAGTACTCCGGGATTTAATACATCAGTCTTTCTGTACTAAAAAGAAAGGAGATATTAATATTTAGTGATAAGTGAAGATGGGGCCTATTTTTTAAACATCACTCTGATTCACACAAAAGGTATACAGAGGAAGATGTCATTGCAAAGCTTGAAGTCTTGATTGATAACATATTGTAGTATTTGGAAAGTTTTCCAGCAGATAATAGGTATACCTATGGGGACTTAATGTGCGCCACTTTTAGCTAATTTGTTTTTTCATTCGTATGAAGCCAGGTAAGCTAGCCAAGTCCTTTAATTTCAGTTTCCGTTATATAGATGACGTTCTTTCGTTGAACAATCCTCAAATTAAGGATAACCTCCATCTTATATACCCAAATGAACTTGAAATTAAAGAGACAACTGATACACCATCATCAGCATCATACCCGGACCTATACCTCTACATTGACAACTCTGGGTGTCTGAAAACAAAACTTTACGACAAGCGTGACAATTTAGACTATAGTGAACTTCCCGTTTTTGAGCAGTAATATTTCCACATCTCCGGCATATGGCGTGTACATTTCACAGCTCATTCGCTATTGCCGTGCCTATAGTTTGTACAGCAATTTTGTCAACGGAGCAAAATTACTGTCTCAAAAACTTATACATCAAGAGTATGTTCAGTCACTGTTGCAATTGTCATATTAGAAGTTTTACGGTCGTCACAACGATTTGACAAGACAAGACAAGATTTTATTCACTAAGACAGTATACACTGTTACAAGAGGCAGATATATAACATATTTACAAGACAAAACAATGGTGAACAAGACAGAGTTACAAATAAATAAAAAAGACAATTTTAAGTACATTTGCATGTATAATATATAAACAAACAGATACACAAGTGAAGTGATAATGGTAGTGGGTACATAATACTCATTATTCAAACATATGAAATAGACAGTTAAACCCATTTACTTGTAAAGAAATTTCATCAGTTTTTTTTTTTAATGAAAATGGCTAGATTATGTAAACGTCTAACAGTACAAAGCGATAATAAACCCTTCGTTTTGTCCTCTCTTGGATTTAACCTATAATAATTTGGGATATATTTATCTCTCAATTTATCAAGATTATGATTTCGATAAATCAATAAATAATGAAGAGATCTCCAATGCATCTTTCATTACATATGGCGCAGAATCCTTCTTGACAGACCGTTACAATTAATAGGAATAGATAACTTTGGGTAGATAAAGAGTTTATTACCGGACTGACTAAAACCTACTTTGACAACCAGACTTTTCACACTGGCAGTGTGACGGGTGCCACGTGGAGAAGATCATGCTTACCCTTCCGGAGCAACTGACGACACCTCCGTTTTTGTAGGGTTTCATACTGCTAGTGATTTAGTTATATGGCGTTCTTGTTCTTTTTTGTTTTATTTGTTTTGTCTTTGTCATACTGTCTCAATTCGTGTTGGCTATGAATTGCCATGTTTTAGAATTCTCCCTTTCCTCATTTTTGCTTCGGTATTCGTTTGCCGATGTATTAAAAGTAATCATTAGGCTTTCATCAATGAGCTTTACTCATAGCTCATTGTAAGAATATATACAACCACATAGTACTCAATTTTAAGAAAACTTAGCTTAATAAAAATTGTGAAACGTGGACACTTTAAAAATAAGTGGTCAAAAAAAAAAATTGTAATAAATAACAAAATATTAAAATTACTGTGTATTTAATTTGTGCATATGTGCATTTCGACAACTTATATCTCTTCAGTGCAGATCAAATAAAAATACTTGGAAATTCATAAACCAAAATATGTGTAAAAGCTGATAGAGAACAAATAATCAGTAAGATCTAAAAAGGAAAGCCAAAATCATCTAAGGACAGAGCTACATATGTATACATTAGGGAGATACTCCTTAGGTTTAAACAAATTTCCAAAAATTTAGATATTGCTAGTTTTAAAATCAAATCGGTTGTAAAAATAAAATTCCAAAATTTTACTTTATGGTAGTGTAAACCTAAAGAACAATAACGCCATGACTGAAATATAAATAGAAATCCTATAAACCTTATCATGAGGTGTTTCATCATTGCTGCTTTTGCTATCACTATTAAGGTATTTTTTTCTTTCATTCCATTTCTACAATATATTGTCTTTTTCTATATCTGGGAAGAATTTGTACATTTTTAGATTTTCAATGAATCGGACATAAATGGTAAATATCGAGGGAAAGTTTAATCAGCGGGAAATGTAGTGGTATAAAATTATCTCCCTTCTAGAAAAACTCTTTTGTGTTCTTATAGTTTTCGGAACAAATTTAAGAGCATGGCGACGAAAATAAACAATCGACAAAATGTCAAGATTTCAAAAGAAATAAACAAATACAATGTTTAGTGAAAACGTCATTCAATTCCCCCATCTTTACTTTGTAGTTAAAAAGTGATTAAACTTGCCTCCAAGAAGAGGTAATAAGCGAATTCCTTACATAATTCACTGTTTTGGTGAAAATATTCAATGGACAGACTGGTCAAAATTAATTGTTATTGTTAAAATGCATGTACCCACCCAAGATTATATGTTTAAATGGTCAGTTTAGCGACGATTCTTGCATTAGCAACGATGGGATCCAAAATACAATGTATGTTGCCATGCAAAATTATACTGTCTCGATACAGCGCCATTTACGATCTCAAAGGGTAATCACTGAGGTAATCATCATCACAAGATTTCATTGGTTCAATCAAGGAAAGGGGCGTGCCTTCAGTTAAAGCCCATTCAAAGACCCCACGTGCTTAGTGGGTAAAATCGATTTTTTTTATGTAAACTGGACAGTTGCAAGGTAGAAATTGTCGTTTTATATACTTGATTTCATCGAAACCACTGCGTGTACCGAGTCCATCATTTGCACATGAAACGATAAATATTTTATTGCAAAGTATTATTTTTTCCTGAAAATTTTTTGTTATAAAGAAATACCAAGATCAAAAACTCTTTCGAACCATATATAGTCCGGGAAATATCATTTTCATGAAAAAAATATGCAAGAAATATCAAAATGTTTTAATTAAAAATGTCATTTGCCAATACCAAGATATACCGGGGTCTCACTGTATCGTGGTACGTACGGTTTGGTGCTAAAAGAATAAAGGAAAGTTGGTTCTTTCATTTGATCATACCCTACATATTTATTTCATATTCTCAATGCATCTTTTTAAGTGAAAAAGAAATGTCTTTGGTATATTTATGCATCGGACTTAAATGTCCAAAATAACAAGGTCAGTCATTTTATGTCAAGGGAAGAGTACCACTGTATCGCGGCAATACAATCCATCAATATGAGAGGCGCATTTGTGGACCAAATTCATTTCTTTACGGGATAAATTAAATTACTGCATTTTATGATACTTTTTCTATGAAATAAAGTTCAGACAATGTTTTTCACAACATTTATTTAATTGAAATATCGTTATTTGAACTTGAAAATCTTAATTTTCAAAATGTTGGTGCAAAAATCATGAGTTTAATGCATTTTGTATATTATATTTATCTAATTATTTGAAAGCCATTGATATTCAATACATTTCTGAATTATCAGACGGATAAGCTGTTAGAATACTTGTCTTACTTTCTCCTAAGCATATTTAATAAAAGGAATAAAAAACGTAATTATCAACGAAAAGGTATAAAAACGAAATAACTTTTTACGATATTTTTTTTTTCGGAAGAGGGAGTCGCCATGAATTACCCACCATTATCAAACGATGGCTAATTATTAAAAATGTGTTTCTTACAATTACATTTGAGAGAACTGTTAAATATAAAGTGCCCGGAATACTACATGGCACTACTGCTTAATTTTCTGAAAAAATTCCAGCCGATAAATGACGCTATGATTCGGCAAGCCTCGTCAGAGAAATATTAAAATCTTACCCTTGGGTGTCTGAGATTTCTTGATCATGCCTTTTCACCGGTGTTAGATTCATATTGTCTCATTTGTTTTTACTCCATATCCCTTCATTGCTTATTATAACAGAGTATGAAATTTCACGTTATAAGTAACTTTTATCAGGTCTTAACAACGAGTTAAACATGCAATCGACATTTTTATATTTTCTAAACGAGGGTGTGTTACGGCACATATTGTCGCCCCTGCACATATTGTCGCCGGCGACAATATGTGCAGACCTTATCGGCACATATTGTCGCCGGCGACAATATGTGCTGGACATTAACGGCACATATTGTCGCCGGCGACAATATGTGCCGGTTTTGTCACTGCCATTTAATCGTTATTTGGGGCGACAATATGTGCCGTATATATCGGCACATATTGTCGTCACAAAAAATTTATAAATTATGAAATATGCAAATATATATATACCTTTGAATCTGAAATTGTTCAGCATACGTTTTTTAAAACACTTGACAGAATGCACTGATCTTTCGAAAGCATACATTCCGTCTTCAGTTCACTAACTGGAACTGCTCAACAATACCTTGCAGCTCAGTAGGCTGAGCTTTTGTGCAAGTCTTTGCAAAGGAACATCCCGTACACTATACCTTTTATGGTTACTATCAGAAAATATTGAAAGAAACCCGCATTATATACCATGTCACTTGGCATGTGAATCATTCTGGGAAATTTTGATTCAATTTCCTCCAGCTGATTAAGAACATAATATAGATAAATAAGAGACAGAGTAAAAAATATCTCAAACTTACTGTTTTGGTCGTTAGATTTAAAATAAGATGATTTATTTAAATGTATTATTATAGCGACCGATGAGACTTTTTAAAATAAAATATGAAACATATATCTCACAATGTCGCAATTAATACACAAAATACATGTAACAACTACCGAATCCTTTCCAATGCAGATTTACATTATATTGATAGGAAAGCCAGAAACTAGGTTATTCTTTTTAACTCCACTACTTCAAAAGACCAATCCTCTGGTCGAAAGCCAGTGAACTAGACGTAATCAAACTATCCGTCAACCACAATGGCCATTGCTGCTAGAAATCGAGTGTGAATTGCAAATTCA
>MJUU01028701.1:0-25930 GCA_002080025.1 Modiolus philippinarum
AAACAACGTATGTATAGATATTTTACAGCCTCTGGAACTTTTAAATATCATGATGTGTTGGATAGATTAGTTAAAAATTATAACTATACAGTGCATTCTTCAATTAAAATGACACCAGTTGACCGAGTAAATCCAAAAATAAATCAAGAGTGTATAAAAATTTATATCCAGAAAAAGAAGAGAAAATTAGAAAACCTAAATTTAAAATAGGAGATAGAGTAAGAATAACAAAGAAGAAAGGTCATTTTGAAAAGGGTTATACAACTCGTTTGACAAAAGAAATATTTGTAATTGAAAAAGTTTTAAATACAAACCCTATTACTTATAAAATAAAAGATTTAAAAGGTGAAGAAATAATAGGTTCTTTTTATGAACAAGAATTACAGGTGACTTAGTTTTAGATTCGCTGAACTTCCGGGATTTTTTTTTTGGTAGGGGGGGTCAAAAATTGTTTTCACTTTTTCTGTGTAACTATTTTGGGGGGATGTTTTTGTGCCTATTTTTTTTTTGAGGGTCAAAAAAATATAGGGTTTTTTGTGCTGTTTTTACGTTTTTTGACAAAACTTATGCCATTTTTGTCTTTTGAGGGTTTTTTGAGGGTTAAAATTTGTAATAATATAATACTTGGGCGAGGCGCTAGACTTGCTCGAGTATTATATTATTGTCGAGCAAGTGAATCGAAATCATGATTAAAAACCAAAGCTCAGTCAGTACCTTAAAAGGGTTACACATTAAACGGGAAAAGTGACACTTCGATCACACATCGTGCAAAGAATTCTCTAAACGTTCACTTGCCTTTTTTTAATTCGCAAAAATTAGCTTCGTTGGTCTTTTATAGTTCTGTAACTGTTTTGCCTCAATATTTATCGTTTTCTTCAAAGTGGGATGTAATAAACGGGAATAACTTTATAAATTTAATCTAATTTGCATCGTTTGAATTCCGGGACCAATCGCATAAAAGCCAGGTCAATTCGGGTAAAAGTCAGGACACATTAAAATTTAAAATCAGGAATTACGGTCTTCCAGAACAATTCATGTCGCTGTTCTCTTGTCGGATTTCGATGTATTTGAAGTGTCGATACTGTCAGTGGTTTTACTTGAAAATTTGTGCTTTAAATATAAAGAAAACTGTATTTTTAATGAAATTGAAATTTTGTTTATATTTCAAATACCCGTTCATGAATTTGAGAGATTAAAGGCGTGTAGTATGCTATATGATAACTATCTAAGATTTACTATTCCAATTAAAGGAAAGCAACCTATCTTAAGAGCTATGATGAAAGCGTCTGCATGTTTACATTTTTTCAATATTATTCGTATTGAATCCGGGACAATCGTAGAAGAGCAGGACAATTTATCGTAGAAAATCATGTCCTCGCAGGACGACGTTACCTACTGTGATATAGCCGGAAATTAACAGTCCATATCATATAACCAGTCTGATATGACCATATAAGACCGCCTTGTTTTGAAATATCCATATCAGCTCGGTGATATGGCTATTTCAGTCTAAGTGTGATGAAAAGTCCTAACTGGAAGTATATAATAAACAGATTAAGACATGGCCTTTTCCATATCAAACTACCTAGAGAACTCTTTAGAACTATCAAATATCTACCTACTGGCCTACATGTACTATTATTGTTCTACCTCTTACAGTCTCTGAGAAATGTACTTAAACGCAGAGCTTAACTAGACGTTTGGACATACAAACGGACGGAAGGACGGACAAGGGTAACACTATATGTCCCTTCCATATTTGTTGGCGGGGCATAAAAAGAAGAGAAGTAGGGTTAAAGTCAAGGAGACAACCTCCCACCTCCAAGTTAAAACGACCCAAAACAAAGCATTTGGGTGTCACCGTACGGTCTTCAACACAGTGAGGAACATCACACAGTATAGCAAGCTCTAAAGGGTCCCAAAAAGTAAAAAAAATGAATAAATCAATGGAATCAAACCACATCCAGAAACCAGAATATCAAGAAACTAAAATTTTAAAAGGAGACAGGGACAAGCCAATGACCAACATATTCCTGACTTGGGACAGACACAAAATTGTGTTGTGTTAGACCTTCTTACAAGATTAATGCTCAGTTGACATGTTTGAGGTTATTACATATATAATCCCCAGTCAGACTTGAACTGACAACTCCTTGCATAGTAAGGTGTAATACATTTTACTATAGGAATGTATAGCTTTTCACCTCAAATATGAACAACATTTTGATGTTACTGATTACCTCCCATGAATTAAATAAATAAAAAAATAACGAGTTCTATGTAAGATAGAATGGACTATGTACAATGAACAGTAATTTAACTTTTAATTAAGTTGTAGTGAGAAAAATTGTGAGTTATCTCCCTGTATCAAGTTAGTTATCATTAGAGGATACAGAAAAGGTTCCTGGGAGTAGGAATCACCTTTTTCTACAAATTAAAAAAAAAATTAGCAAAATTAAGGCAAAAGTGAATAACACTGGCATAAATAAAGGGCTATATAAAAGATACGAACATTTTATATCAAAATGTAGTGAAACTTGTGAGCAACTTATTACTAAGGCAATTTCTCACCCTCGTTTTTATGGACATGTTCAAAAATGTCAAAAACTGATCATATATCCAGAAAAACTGGGAAGTAACCTGCATTCTTTACGTAAAAGGATATATTGACATGATATTATGCATGATTCCGTTCCATTGGCCTTGGGATCTAATGATCCGAAGATTTAACAGGTATACTGGACTCTCACTGAAACTGCCAATGTCTAATGAAATCGATAATGATTCTTTACCATAATTGAAATCCTTCGGGAAGTTTTGAGTTTGTTTTCCTTTCTTCGAAGTGTAAACAGAGTTAAAAACAGATCTCCATATAAGTGCTGCCAAGTGAGTCCTTCCCGTGCCTCATGCAAAAAAACTAGTAAAATGAATAGTTTTAGTGCAACAGACACCAGGGGTCGATGTCGCAAGGAGCCATCAGACTGGAGAATAAATATTAAAATAATATCTCCAAAATTTAAAAGAAAAGCTTAAGGTTTTATATTGATGAGAATATGTTTATATAGGAGTTTGTCTTTTTTGCAGTGTGGAGTTGGGTGGTAGAGATGAATGCTCTTAATTTTTCTTAGATATGGTGCACTTGTACATGAGATAATATCTCATGTGTACACTTTGTTCAATTAATATTATCTAAATTTATGTAAATTCCAAAACCTAAGGATTAACTCCCTCCATCGAAGTTTTGTCCTTAGCTATATTTGATATTACTGATTATTCGGATTTCATTTGGTCTTATGTATTTTATACCGATAACAACCGAATTGCCGATTACGCGTTGACCAGTGTGTAAACATGATAAAGAAAAAATCCAATTAAAATCTGATGAAAAATAGAAATTTTAGGTAATCTGCACATTTGCAATTTTTGCCCTTTTTGGCCCCTTATAATTCCAATTGCTATTGCAACGTCCAATTCCATTGGTCAACGTCACGAACAACAACGAAGTTATTTTCTCAATAAATAAACCCTTCTTGCTCATTAATAAGCTCGGAGGAAAATAGTGCTGTATATGTTGACGTCAAATTCAGTGAAAACATTGTTTTATGTTAAAGAATTGGAATTATCATGATTATCAAAGAAATAAAAGTAATTTTGGAGGAGTTGATGGATGTGTAAAAGTGGCTTTTTATTCACACACTTAACATAACGTCTTTTGGACTTTATTCAGTTTGTGAGTGAGTCGGCCGCGTTTACATATCGATAAACTCCTAAAAAATATTTTTATTCCTACATTTGTATAAAAGCTCCAAAACGCGGAAAAAAAGTTATCAAAACTATAAAAGTTATGCGCTTGTTAGTTTTTCGTAAGGAATCCATAATATACATGTACAATATATAAAGCATATAAAACAATACATATAACATTAAAATGAGAGCCATTCTATACAGAATTATCCTTAACTAAGAGCTGTCGCCGAATGGCAACCAATTATGCCCTCGCTAACTGAAACCCTGAATCAATTTGGCAAGTGCAAATTAAAGTGTGTGGACACAATACTGGTGTGGACAGAGTACAAGTATGGACCTGATGATATACCTCCCCCTTTATAGCTCACCTGACCCGAGCTATTGCCATCACTTGGGGTTTGTCGTCTGTCTGTCGTAAACTTTTTCAAAAATCTTCTCCTCTGAAACAACTGAGCTAACTTTAACCAAACTATGCCTGAATCATTACTAGGGTATCCTGTTTCAAAATTGTATCCGAAGAGTCTGAGGACCAAACAACATGGCTGTTGTTACTAAATATAGCACATGGGAGTTAATTGCTGTTTTTAGCAAAACACTCAAAACTTTTACAAAAGTGTTCAGCATTTTTACCTGCCTTGCAATTTTGAAGACAAGAGTAGACCCTAATAGATGTCTCGTGCGTCCCTGCTTGGCATCTGAATTTTTAAACAATAGCTGACCTAATCAGAAAGACTGAATATGCTCACTAACCTGTGAAATTTAATACTGTAAACCGGGAAATTTTCGCGGCAATTTTATTTTTGCGTTTGGAATTGAAGCGCGAAAATAAAACGGTGCGAATATATTTTTCTATTATTGAAGTCAATGGTCAACAATTTGGCAGCGCGAATTGAAAACTGCACTATCTAAAATCCTGTCACTTAACCGCGAAATAAAGACGGCGCGAAAATTTCCCGGTTTACAGTATTAATTCACTGACAAAAGCCAAATACATACCGAGAAACTTATAATGCTCACTAGACCATGAAATTGAGGTCAAGTACAAAAGTCATATGCCAGACTGACATGTACTACCTAAGACCAACCTACATACTAAATATTATTTACCTACCACTTACAGTTATTGAAAATATGGACTTAATCAGAGAAACTTAACGTGGTCACTAGACCATGAAATTGAGGTCAAGGACAAAAGCCATATGACAGACTGTCATGTACTACCTAAGGCTAACCTACATATCATAAATCATTGTTCTACCACTTATACTTAATGGGAAACTAAACTAAGCACAAAAAATTAACATGTTAATTGGACCGTGAAATTGAGGTCACAGACAAAAGCCATATAGCAGACTGTCATATACTAACTGAGACCAACCTATTACCAAATATCACTGACCTACCACTAATAGTTACTGAGAAAATGACCTAATCACAAAAACTTAACATGCTCACTAGACCGTGAAATTTAGGCCAAGGACAAAGCCATATGACAGACTGTCATGTACTACTCAAGACCAACTTATATAGCATATATCATTGACCTACCACTTATAGTAGAAACTATACTTAGCACAAAAGTTAACATGTTCTGTGGACCGTGAAATTGAGGTCACAGACAAAAGCCATATAGCAGACTGTCATGTACTACTAAGACCAACCTATATACCAAATATCATTGACCTATCACTTATAGTTACTGAGAAAGTGACCTAATCACAAAAACATAACATGAAAGTTTACGCCGCCGCCATACTTTGTACGCAAATGTCTCGCCTTCCGCGCCTTTTGTCGCAGGCGAGACAATAAAACAATATTTATAACATTTGATCAGTATGTTTAATGATATGTTGTTTTGGTGCATTAATTGTTATTGTATAATCATCTTTGTATTGTCATTTGTCTCATTGAGGGCCCTTGATTGGTAATAAAGAACTTTGAACTGTGTAAATTGTGACTTTTTGTCCTATATATGTTTTAAATTTAACCACGACTTAATAGTCAGTGACTTTTTATCCTGTGACTTCCTGTCCAGTGGGTTGAAACCACCTCTGCTCCCAAATCCCATAGTAATCCCTTAGCAAAATCCAATTGATTGAAATTGGATTGGTTTTGTAGTTTTATTCTGAGCATTGGAAATTGATTGAGTTTTGATTGGTAAGCAAAAGTAGTTTTCATTCATAATTCGCCACATATGGTAAAAGAACCATTGAAAAAGTATTGATCATTGGAGTTTGATTGGTTTTTGATTGGAACTTAATTGAACTTGGCTTGAAATGAGCAAAATATGTAAATTGGATGGCGGATTGAAATGATGTCACAAATAACTCAAAAACCAATGTATACAACTATAAACCATTGAAAGGACATTGATATGAGGTCACAAATAACTCAATAATCAATTGAATCTAAAAATATACATCTGAAAAGACTGAATGACGAACGTAATATGACTGGCTACTTAAACAATACATATAATGTAAATATTCATGGTTTTGCTAGCCTTTGTCATGTTTATAAACTACTTGCATGCATAACTGAGCTCTAAATCATTTATCTATGCATATCATTTTTTTTTAAATTCATGCAATATGATTGAAATGAAAGTATATTTAAGCATGCAAAATACTGATAAACTTCAATTTTAAATAAATGTATGTGGATATGCACATCCATGACACCTGAACTGGTATAATTTGAATAGTTTCAACTTCAGCATCACAATACGTTTTTATAATCCAATGAAAATTTATCCTCTAGGAGCACAAAGTAATCCAATAAATTTAAAAAAGTTAAACAACGAAGTCTCATATCTTTCTGGTACCACATTGCACTCTTGCATATATATCCTCTTCTGAAGAAGATAGAATTCACCAAAAATAATAAATTTCTTTTACTTCTCATTTATTTAGTTAAAAGGTATGATTCTGACCTACGTGCTGAATGGAAAACATATTTTAACCTGTAGTATCTGCAATGAATTAACCCCTGAATTACAATTTTTTGAAAACAAATTTATAAAAGATATCTTTTAGATATTGATATTATAATCTATTAGATTTAAATATATTTTTAGATTTACATATGTCCTTTTTTAAAGTAAGATGCACTTATCTGACGAGTTCTTTATCCACTATACATGTATATGTACCGCAAGTACACTCCTAACTCCAGTTTGTTTGAATATGCCACCTTTTCTTTAATCAATGAAATATATAGTCCAAACAATTTATCAAATCATCATCAATATTTTTGCTTTTTTCCATTAAGACACAGATTAATTCTGTTTGTAATTTCCAGAAAAAAAATGAAGAAACCTTATTTACAATTCAAATATCCATGAATTAAAACATGTCTTAATCATACACATTACACATATTTGAACTGACCTAGTTACAAAATACAGCATTCATAGACTGCTGATCTGATAAGAATGATTTCCTGTCTTTTATGTAAACAACATGTGTTATAATTACTCTTACATCGTTTATAGGCATCATTGGTTTTAGAATCAATGGTCAAGAAAATAACTACAAAACTACTCAAAAAATTATTCAGAGGAAACATCAGTTCAAGAAGAATCTGTGATATGACATCATTTCACTACAAGACCAGTCAACTTTCAATGCATTTAAAATTGATTGATTAATTCAATCAAGTTTCAATGCATGCAAAAACAATGCTTGAGATCAGTGTGACAGATTTTCAATCAAAAAAACTACAAAATCAATCCTGAAATACAAATTCACTACAAAACCAATCACATTTCAATCAATATTTAGCATTTATTTTTGCTAAGGGATCCCTACCTAGAGGAAAGGGGGCAAGGGACTTAACTGTTACATGTATTGTGTTATTAGGTAAAATTGATTCTCTGTTATTGTAATGTCCAATTCCCTGTCAGGTCAACCTTAAAAAATTGTTTGCTGTTTATCGACCTACTCATAAAAAAACCTACCTACTCAAAAAATTTTATTTACATTTTCCAGAAAAAATTTTTTTATTCTATTTTTAGCACATTTTCTTAAAAATTTACCCCTTTTTGACATCTTTTGAGAAAAAAAAATTTACCTACCTACCTACTCACATCTAAAATTGATAGTCAATAAACAGCAAACAAACATTTTATTAAGGATGGCCTCATTTGAAGAATCAGTTTGCTGTTTACAAGAAAATTCCAATTAGTTTGCTGTTACATATATGATATTCCCAAATACAAATACAAGTTTATTAGAACAAACTCATGATACAGTACATATCCAATATTATTAACACTTATTTACAAAGAGCAGCCCTGTCTTAAGCTTTATTTAAAATATCTAAATAGTGTGGCCTGTATCCTTAGTACTTCAAAAAATTTCAAAAAAAAATTCTAGTTTTGAGGATGCCTCTAAGATTGTATTTCTACTTTGGAGAATTTGTTCCTTTAAACTGATTTTAATTTGATTTAAATAAAGTTTTAGTGGGCTTAAATCCTGATTTAGGAAGGAAAATCCTTAATTGTTTAATACTATTTTAATTTTTGCAAACCATTTGTTTGAATGGATTGAATTCACAAAGATGATGTTTAGTAGAGAATCTTCTGAATCTAAATTATGTGCTAAATATTTGATACTTATAAACAAAATTTTACTTTTTAATGGAATTTGATTTAACTCACTTAGACATGTTCACAACAACGGCAGTAGAATACCGAAGGAACAAAGGGGTGATATTCACAAAAATCGAAGTCCAAAGACAGGGCAAAAACGAGAACACAGAAAACAATGACGTTAGACACAAAAACAATGACGCCAGACAGACAAAAAGCACAGAACCAGAAACCACAAATGAACATTTACCAACTCTGATACATCTTAGTAATTCTATTACAGAGTGTTTTGAAATAAGAAACAAATGGAGGCCAAATGAATGATTTTCTTTGTATTATTTTGCATATTGTTATGTCATCTTTGAAGTACAGACTATTGATAAGACACAAGCATAATATGTCAGGCTCTGGTCCTGCCCTTCACTGCCATAGCTGACCAGTAGTGGTTTATTTTTGTTTGTTGCATTACATGTCTGATCAATCAAACTGCAGTTTGTTGTATTATGACGTCCTTTATGGGTTCAGGAATAGTACGTACAAAAAAATTATTATTCTTATGCTGTTATTGGAACCCCCTTACCCCTAATTCCATTTGGGATTTGAAGCCAGAGATGTTTTTTTAATATTGCCTTCCTCGGATATCAAAAAACATCTCTGGCTTCAAATCCCAAAAGGAATTACCCTACCCCCCTTCCTATTATCAAGTATATATCTTTATTCTGATAAACTGCCTTGTATGCAGTTTACTTTCAGTCAGACAAGTGTGGACCCAAATTGATGTCTCGCCCGTCCCTACATGGTCACAAAATTGATGTGAAAACTCAAACTGACTAAATCAGAAAACTAAACATGTTCCCTAGACTGTGAAATTATGATAACTGACAAAAGCAATATAGCACACTGTCATGTATCACCTAAAACCAAAATGCCAAATATCAGTGACCTACAACTGATAAATACTGAAAAACAAAACATGTTCACTAGACCATAAAAATGGGGTCAAAGGCTAAAGCTAAATAGCAGGCTGTCATGTTCAATCTAAGACAAACCCATATACCAAATATTATTGACCTTACATTAATAGATACTGGGAAACTTAACATGACCACTGGACTATGAAATTGAGGTCACAAACAAAAGCCATACAGCAGACTGTCATGTACTACCAAAGACCAACCAATATATCAAATATCACTGACTTATCACTTATAGTTACTGAGAAAATGACCTAATCCCAAAAACTTTACATGCTAAATTGAGGTCAAGGACAGATGCCATATAACAGACTGTCATTTACTACCTAAGACCAACCTACATACCACATATCATTGACCTGCCACTTATAGTTACTGAGAAACTAAACTAAGCACAAAAATTTAACATGTTCATTGAACCTTGAAATTGAGGTCAAGGACAAAAGCAATATGACAGACTGTCATGCACTACCTAAGACCAATCTACATTATATATATCATTGACCTACCACTTATAGTTAATAAGAAACTAAACTAACCACAAAAAAACATGTTCATTAGACCATGAGGTCATTGGCAAAAGCTGAATAGCAGACTGTCATGCACTACTCAAGACCAACCTATATATCAAATATTATTGACCTAACACTTATAGTTACTGAGAAAATGACCTAATCACAAAAACTTAACATGCTCACTAGACCGAGAAATTGAGGTCAAGGACAAAAGCCATATGGCAGACTGTCATGTACAACCCAAGACCAACCTACATACCATATATCATTAACCTACCACTTATAGTCACAGAGAAACTAAACTAAGCACAAAAACTTAACATGTTCATTGGACCGTGAAATTGAGGTCACAGACAAAAGCCATATAGCAGACTCTTATGTACTACTCAAGACCAACCTATATACCAAATATCATTGACCTACCACTTACAGGTACTGAGAAAATGACCTAATCACAAAAACTTAACATGAAAGTCGCCGTTGCCGTCGAAGCCGCCGCCGCCGCCGCCCTTTGTACGCATATGTCTCGCTTTCCGCGACTTTCGTCGCGGGCGAGACAATAAAAATGGGGCAGACAGGTCAGAGGAAAATAATAAATAATAAATAGATAAATAAATAATAAATAAATAAGTTTTATTTAAAGTCGGCATGTAAAATATAACAAACAAACATAAGCTCTATAGAGCTTTTAACCGACATACATATATACATAAGTAAAACACACAAGCACAAGATACAAAGCAACTAAAAAAAGCAGTGTCATGCAAGCAAATAAATCAAAAAGCACTAAAAACACACAGCACAAGCAGAACAGAAATACAAAAATGGCATAAATTAATAGCAAATTAAAACATAAAAAGCAAAGGAAAGAAAAACCTGATATACGATATTTAAATAGATATGGCATAAATTTAATTTATTATGACTAAAATACAGAAAATTGAAGATAAAAGTTATTTATATGCATTACATTTGGACTGATTTCCATTCCAGGATTGTGTTATATTCTTGAACTGATTAAAATTTGAAATTTTCCTAAAATTATCAGGTAATTCATTCCATAAAACAGCTGCTGCATATCTAAAAGAGTTCTTACCATAGGTAGTTGTCCTTACTCTGGGTATATCTAAAATGTTTGAATATCTAAAACTATAATTATTGTTTTTAAAAGTAAAAAGTAATAGGGAGAAAGGGAGGAGAGTGACACAAGAGAAAGGGATAGGCACCCCAACAGTCTCGCCCCCCCCCCCAAAAAAAAAAATTAAATTTACAGACTAAAAAAATGTATGTGTTTGATCAGAGATATGTAATTATACGTTTCTGGAATGTCTGATTTGATCTGATGTCCTTGAACGAGGCATGGGAACCAAGTGCTCTAAAAGTCGATCGACATATGTCCTTGCCCATTTGATGTCCAGGCCGCTCGATCACCAAAAATCATATTAACCGAATAGTCATTACTCATAGAACTTACACTCAAATTTGAGCAATTTGGTTCGAGGGGCTTGTTTGGTTTATCTGATGTTTATCTCGTTATCGGGCGAGCCATGGTCCTGAAACAGCTAGAAGTCGTCAGACAAAAGTCCTTGTCCATTTTTTGCTATGACCTCTCGCTAACAAAATTTGATACTAAACGCATGTCCATTACTCATAGAACTTAAATTCAAATTTGGGCAATTTGGTTTGCCGTATTACTTTCTTAATATCCTAATAATATACCCAACTGGGACAATTTTCACATTGCCGGAAGCATTTCTGGTCTTCACGCATGCTCGAAGCTCCCATTGAAATCGGCCCATACCGGACGGTTATGTCACATAAGCGGACTGGGAACCAGACTAGGTCATACCCTATATTACCTTCTAAATATAAGAAACAGTTGATTGGCTAATAATACATCGCCTGATAAATATGCTACAATGAACTGCATTCAAGTTTTGCGTTGACACGTTTGGCACAAACACATAAACAAATTATTCACGTGCTCAATAAAACTCTTTCGAAGTTGTTACAATCATTTTCATTCGTAGCAAATACTACCTGTCCGGATAAAGTATTTACTTCCGACGTTTGCGCAGGCCGTAACGCGCATTCCAAAACAATCAAGTCTTTCTTGTGACGTCGTCACCCCACGTGTGCCATAACAACGATATACGTTTAATTCTATTGACAAGTGACAGACATCAATAGTTCAAAATAAAATGTACTTTCTACAAAAGAATACGAACACCATTTAGGGAACGACCTTTTGAGTTTTATCGGGGGAGGGCTGGGAACAAAATTCGAAAAAAAACCAGAGTCGAAAATTTAATGAAAAAATTATCAGTGAAAGGGAAAGCCAAAAAAAAAAATAATAATAATCAGGATGATTTATATGAAGCAAGATCTTATTGACGGAGCAAAAAAAGTATAGCTTAATACGATTTTATCAATAAAGAATAAATCTGTTTATCTTTGGATCGTAACAAGTCGCTTTGGATTCATTCTTGCATGTCTGAGAAAGTATAAGAGTTATCTTTCTTTCCATGCAAAAATAAGTCGTGCCCTCACTTCGCAACGGTTGTTAGGGGGCAATGACGTCAAATCAGCGAACCACGTTTTGCCTCCTTTTGGTTCCAGAGCTCAACGAGGAAAGTTCCAATAATCGACAGATCAGGATTTTGTAACAACTTTGTTCTAGGAATCGAAATTGATACTATACAAATGGTCATACGTTTACCAAAAGAAAAATTAGAACAATCTCGGAAAAAAAATTACTGTACATTTTAAGTAAAAAAAAGTGACTCTGAAAGAGCTACAATCTCTTATCGGTCTCCTAAAGTTTTGTGCAAAAGCCATCCCTTCAGCAAGAGCTTTTAATAGGCGTTTTTGTGACGCCATGTGCGGGGTAAAAAAAAACAGCACCATTTCATACGAGTTACACTTGACTTAAAAGAAGATATTAAAATGTGGCTGGCTTTCCTTAAAAAATTTAATGGTACATGTAGATTTGATCAAAACACTTTGCTGTCAAATGATCAGTTGAATTTATATACAGATAGTGCGGGAAATTCTGAGTTTGGGGCTGGGGTTTATTTTTCGGGTCGATGGACCTTCTTTCAATGGCCGCAATCATGGAACGGAAGTGATACTTTAAGAGACATTACATTTTTAGACCTGGTCCCTATAGTTCTTTCAGTACATTTATTCAAACTGGACCTTTCATTAAAAAAGATCATGTTCCACACAGACAACATGGCTCTAGTAACAATCATCAATAAGAAATCTTCTAAATCAAAACGGGTTATGCATAAAGTTCGACGTTTAGTCTTACATACTATGCTTTACGATATGCAAATTAAAGCTTGTCATGTCGAAGGTCGTACTAATTGCATCGCCGATACTATCTCTCGAAAACAATGGAACAGACTCAAGACCCTGGCTCCCGAAGCAGATCCAACACCATTAGAAATTCCACCAGATTTCCTGCAACTGATCTCAGATCTGAAATTGACAGACTCGTAGATGTATCATTGTCTGAAAATACTCAAGAAACCTATAGTAAAGGGGTTCATTGCTTCGAAGATTTCAGAAAACAATACGACCTAGAAGCTGTGAAGCCACCACCACTATCACAAGTTACAACTTTTATCGCCTTTCTCTCTTTGTGTAAAAAATCACATAGTACCGCATGTACATATGTCTCAGCTATTGATTTCAAGTATTAAATCCTTCAATTCGGAGACTTTTCTGACAATTTCCTGGTTCGCATATTGCTAGAGGGTATGCGTCGCACAAATAAACAGAAGGACAAACGCTTGCCTATATCACACGAGCTCTTAATCAAAATTATTAATGTTTTGCCACTCGTTTGTTCTTCTAATTTCGAAACAGCTCTGTTCTCATCGGCCTTTTCCTTAGCATTCTACGGATTTTTAAGGGTTGGGGAAATAGCTGTCAATAAAAGATGTCAGCTTAAACAAGTGATTGCGATCGACAATATTAAGTTATACTCGGAAATGGGGGAAGTTAAATTAAACCTTCTTATTGCATATTCCAAAACTGACCAACTCGGGAAAGGTACTTCAGTGCTTATAAATGCGGATAAAAATACAATTTGTCCCATCTTCCTATTAAAAAATTATTTAGTCATGCGCCCAAAAATTTCAGGGCCTCTTTACTGTCAGTTTGGGGGAGAACCAATAACAAGGCTTCAATTCCCGGCCGTCTTAAATAAAGCTTTAAAAATTTTGGGAATAGAGTCTACACACATTCGGACGCATTCTTTTCGAATCGGGGCAGCTTCAAGCCATTACGAAAAGGGTACACCTAAAGAAGAGATCCAGCGTCTAGGCCGTTGGAGTTCAGATTCCTTCAAGCGATACATTCGCTGAAACTTCATACACTTTGTAAATATTTTTCTGTTGTATACCTTATAAACTTTATTATTATGTGTATTATATGTACTTATGTCATAGATTTTACAAATGAGAATTTAGTGTGGGTAGTTGGTTCGTCTATAGTGAAACATGCCTTCACTCACGCACGGAACAGTGTTGCTGGCCCCAACTTGGGAATGCAGAGACATAACATGAGGATATGGTGGCAGGGCAAACGGGCATGAATTTGTCTGAATTACCTTCAAGAGTAAGGTTTTTATTAAATTTTGAATCCCGCCCGGATATTTTAATAATTCATTGTGGCGGTAATGAAATAGGTCAGAAAACCCTCCACAATCTAAGAGGTCTTATAAGGGACACCAAAAATATAATTAATAATATGCTGCCTAATACCAAAATTATCTGGTCCCAGATTCTTCCAAGGATATCATGGAGATTTAGTAAGGACTCTAAAGCTATGAATATGGCAGCAGCCACGATCAATAGTTATGCCGCCTCATTAATCTGTTCTTCTTTTGGGTCTTACATAAAATACCCTGAAATAGCCTGGTATGAATATGGTATGTTCAAGAACGACGGCGTTCATCTGTCCAACTTAGGAAACAATATATTTCTGCATCACATACAGACAGCTCTTCAAAATGAAATACCAAGCTATAATTACTGGGAATAAAGAAAATATTATTATTTCCTTGGGAATGTACGGTCACGAATCCTCTGTGTCGCTTCCTACCGTTTTGGCGGTGATCCCAACCCGCCTTTTATGCATACTATGCGGTTTGGGATCATATGGCCAATAGTTACCGACACAACATATAAGTAAGGAGATGTAATTTGTTAATGCCGTGAAAGTGTACTGCAGAAAGGACTTTTCGAGTTTAACGGTACTGAGTCTCTGTTTCCCAGGGCCAGTATTCGTAAATCAAACATGCTTTAATAATGTATACGTTTCATATGTTGGGAACCTAGGAATCAGTTAAGTTCTTATACGTCGGCAGGCCAGGAAATATAATTTTATAAGTATTACTATACCTTCACGATGGGCTTGCCATTTAAGTTTTCATATGTCGGCAGCCCTGGAACAAATAATTTCATAAGTTATAAGTATAGCTTCATGAGGGGCTTGCCATTTAAGTTTTTATATGTCGGCAGCCCCGGATACATAATTTCATAAGTTATAAGTATACCTTCAGAAAGGGCTTGCCATTTTTAGTTTTCATATGTCGGCAGCCCAGGAAATATAATTCATAAGTTTTAAGTATAGCATCATTGGTGGGCTTGCCATTTGAAGTTTTCCAATGTTCGGCAGCCCAATTAAATAAGTTTTAAAATGGATTACTGTCAACTTTATAAGTAGATTACTGATAAGTTTATAAGTTCATTTTGGCTGGTCTGCCGATTTACCTTTCTTGTCTTACAGTGGATCGTGGCCGTACAAAAATGTACAATTGCTAATACACTCATAATAATAGATGTATAGTTGCTAGTACATGATACTTACCATGTAAAATATAATAAAATTTTGTATTATAATGTATATAGTTTATTATTTTGATCAAGATATCTAAGATAATACGATTTATTCAATAAAGAATAAATCTGTTTATCTTTGGATCGTAACAAGTCGCTTTGGTTTCATTCTTGCATGTCTGAGAAAGTATAAGAGTTATCTTTCTTTCCATGCAAAACTAAGTCCTGCCCTCTCTTCGCAACGGTTGTCAGGGGTAATGACGTCAAATCAGCGAACCACGTTTTGCCTCCTTTTGGTTCCAGAGCTCAACGAGGAAGGTTCCAATAATCGACATATCAGGATTTGGTAACAATTTTGGTAAAAATTGGGGTTTTTAACCCTCCCACCCTCCCAATATATCAACATTAGTTTACGTAAAATTAAAAAATCATTTCCAAATACTATTTTAAATGTCTTTTTAAAAAAATTTAAAAAAAATTAAAAAAATGATAAAAAAAAATAAAATAGATAAATAAATAAATAAAATAATAATAATAATAACATTGCTTTACTAAAGTTTGTTAGTGTAACATGTATTAGGAGTTCAGTTTGCTGTGCGATTCGTTTTATTTCTGCTTTCAGTTTATGTAGATTTACATCAGCCTAGTGCAGCACGACGATTGGTCGTACTTATTTTCCTCGTCACGATCCACTCTTGGTGAAGTCAATATGTCTTCAGCTTTAGAAAACATTGTTGCCACAAAAGATGAAGCAAAGGACGTTTGTATTGTGTTAATTCCGTGAAGACTTCTGGAGTGAAGCGGTATTGAGTCTCTGTTTCCCAGGGCCAGTATTCGCAAGTTATAGCTACGACTCAACGTAGGCCAATAGTTAGCGACACAACATATAAGTAAAGAGATGTAATTTGTTAATGCCGTGAAAGTGTACTGCAGAAAGGACTTTTCGAGTTTAACGGTACTGCAGTCTCTGTTTCCCAGGGCCAGTATTCGTAAATCAAACATGCGTTAATAATTTATTTGATGTTTAAATGAGAATTTAAGCAGTGTTTATACAATAATCATTTATCATATCAAAATCTTCAGGTTACAGTTATAACAGATTGCTTAAATTAGTAAAACACTAGACACATAGATTAGACCAATGTTTCACAGCAGGACCATTCCTTATCACATTAACCATGTTAACTGATACACCAAAACAAATTTCATGTTTGACAGAATGGTCATATAGTCATGTGGAGAGACAAACACTGTCTAATATTAATAACACAAACATCTAGACAACATCAAAATTGCAACTGTATGTAAGGGTCTTAGCATGGGCTTTGTATTTCAGTTTCTAGTTTATTGCAGACTGATCAAGTTATACGAGAAATTTCATGAACAATTAATTTTGTTTTTTCACATTTGTTCGGAGATATTGACTCGTTAGATTTTATTTTTATTTAAATCTTGGGAAACATAATTCAAGAACATAAGAATTTTAGTGAAGAAAATAAATGCCTGGAAGAGAAGGTGGTGTACTTAAAAAATAGATATGGTGTCTCCCTAGCAGAGAGTAATATCTTCAAGGTAATGGGATTTAGCTAATCCATCCAACTGGACAATAGGAAAACTAAGTGGTCAATTAAATAAGAATGAATCAGAACAACGAAGACTTTATCAAAGTCAATTTCAAAATAACGATGCAATGAAAATGAAATCAAACTTAAGACACAAACAATGTTAGAAACAGTATGGCAGTATCAGGATGATGCAGATCCAGAAAACATAGACATTACAGAGACACTAGTAAATGATACGAAATGCAAGACAAAGCAACAATCTACAAGGCCGTTTTCCAAAGGCGCAGAATATTCAAATAGAGTTAGACCTTCTGACAGATAAGGCACATGCATCTATTACCTCAGATTCACCTCTCCAAGCATTTTGTTCTGATTCATTTTCAAATGTGGATATAATTTCACTTGTGATTCAGAGGCAGATACTTGAGTTTCAGGAAAACATTAATTGGACAAGTACTTGTGTCGGAGAAGCTGGAAGTATTCACAATTCCATAATAACCAGAAATTAAGACGTTAATTGTCGTAGAAAAGCTTAAAGATAAGTACAAGTAGTCTTATGTCATATACATGTAAACTTTCAATAGTAACCTCCCTTTTATTCAGTAATAATATAAAAAACAAATATTGTTGGCTATATTTTCATAAAGTAATTTGGTGTCGGCTTCAAAAAATCTTACATTGAATACCGGTGCATCACTCATAGTCCAAATTTACAGACAGAATTGCACTTACCAGGAGCAAACTATTAATAGTAAAGTATTTATTGGATTGCACAACAAACAAATCACATATATAAGTCACCCATTCATGTATCAGTCACATATAAGTCGCATGACATCGGCAGGTCAATATCATCCATTATATATAGCAACTATTACAACAGTGGCAGGTCAATAGAATCCATTATATATATAGCATCTATTAGAGTCATGGATAGACAAGAAAATTGATGTTAACTTTTGATGAATTTTATTCCGCTTATCTTTGCTTCTCAACTTTACAAATTTGTTTATTATTTGGGGCATTATACTAATCACTTATAAAATCTATTGTAGTTAAAAATCATAGAAGAAAACATAAATGAGTGTGGTCAGGTGGTGCTGCAAGAAATCTAGATTGTCAAAGATAGCTTCAGTAATATAATAAGGTCAAGTGGTGGTCAAAAATCAATGTAGAAAGATCTTGTATAACTTCCGCGATTGTAGTATGTGGAGAAAGACATCCCATTGAACAGGAAAAGTTTCATTGAAATTGGACTTCGGCAACTACAGCATTTGCACAATTTTCATATCTTTAAGGCTTCACAAATTATCCTTAGTTAGGACTTTTGCAAAAATACAAAGTGAAATCTGGTTTTGGATCTTTGACATTGCAACTACTGGAAATTAGCAGTTCTTCATCAAATGAATGGAAAGAACATGTTGGTACTGTTTTTACTACAGTAACTGCTCCAGCATTTATAGAAGACAGTGTTCAAACTGCTATGGCAAGTGCATTGACTGACCTAATTGTATATGTACCAGGTGATGTCAGTACATGTAGGAAAATTTAAGCATGGAAAAACAGTTATATTAGAACCTTACCCTGACTTGTTAAGCAAACATCGTATAGCGTGAGAAATGAAGCTGTTTTAACAATATAGATAAGGAGACTGCATCATTTGATTTCTTAAACTGACAAATTCTACCATTTCGATTCCAGCATACAAACAAGTAACAAAGGCTGAAATTACTTATGAACATAATATCCAAAAATTTGACGACAAAGAAGTTGTTACTATAAATGCAATGTCAACTTAATCTAGTTCTCAAATTATTGACAATAACCTTCTAGATCTTAAGCTAAACATGTACCAAGGTATTTCAATGAAAGAAGCGATGCTTTATCTCATATACAGATGGAACTTTTCCTAGTTAGTTCCAAAAGCAGCAGAACAACCATGTCCGTCCCCGAACAGTTCAGATGTAATATATGGTATTAAACCAAACAATCAATCATCTTTAGGGATTCAGCTACTACAGCAAACACTCAAAAGTTCATATGGAACTGGATTCAAACGTTCTGAAAGATTTGTGTGGATGAAGAATTTTAGATTTGATAGCTTGCCCCTATATATATCTAAGAGGATATTTTGATATATTTCTTATTGTTTCGTGTTTTTAAAACTTAAGTATCGTAACAATTAAGTTATTTGTGTGGTATAAGATTCAAGTATTTACAAAATAATTTTGTGACCCCCTAGAATCCCCTCATATAATTTCTTTGAGATCTGTAAAAATGCTTTACAGAACAAAAATATGTAGGACTGCAAATTACATTTTAAAAGTTTGAAGGAGATTGTATATAGACTTAGAAAAGGTGTATTTTCCCATCTTAGTGACTTAATGTTAGAACCTGTGTGTACCATTTGATATTATGGCTTCATGAGTTGTGGTGAATTCACAGTTCATATGAAATTAAGTCAATTTGATCATTTGCATCCCTTCATTTATATATTGGTATTTTGTTTTATAAGAAGTTAAAAGGATCTTAAACAGAATCCTTAGGAAAGGAGTTGTAATCAGTTCTACAATTAAGGTAGACAATCAGATCTGTCCTTAAGAGATACTAACATGGTATATTCAGAAGAAAAGGTTTGTGTCCAAGTTCACCCTCAGACCAACTTAATATATTTAGCAATTAGACAAGAATATATCAATAAGATAAAACGTGTCCTAAGATTATGTGGCTACAATTCAGATTAGTACAATGGCCTTAGTTTTCGTATAGGGACTGCTACCAGTGCAGGTACAGCCCATGTTAAAGATCACTTAATCAAAGTTTTAGGTTGCTGGTCATCATACAGCTATTCTCAATAAATTAGAACTTTACAAACTTCTATTAGGCATTTGGAATATGTTAATCATAAATACATTAAATGGATACAGTTAACTGATATATATGTATATTTTACCAGCATGCAATATTTTTTTTCTCATGATTGTTTAGAAGGTGTTTTATTTTTAATTAAATCCTTGGGGGCACTCAAATACAATTTGAGTTTTTGGACATTTATGAAATTTATCACTGGTAATTTTTATAAATTTCATTTATCCCCCAAGTATTTCGGGGACTATATTCAAAATTCATTCCAGCGCCAGCTGATAGACTCCTGCTTATTACTAGCAATATGAGCTATCCCCCTTCAGCCCCTCGGCTGATGAAGAGACCCTCGTCTCTTCACTTTTGTGGAGCCCCCGTTCCACAGTCCCTTGCTGGCGTATTGTCGGGCAGGCAGGTTCTTCCTCACACTGGGGTTGTAGGCTGACTTGCTCTGGCAGGAAATTCAAAATTTTCATTTTACAGAGTGTTCCCTAGGGCCAAAATTTTGTTTAATAATTGATTATGTAATATATAATAAAGTATATGAATTTAAACTTTTTTAAGCTGGTATGATTTACTGAGACTATGCTATGCTCATTACACACAGTTGCATAACTTGTAAAGTACTGTAAATGAAATGTCACACTTCGAAAACAGAAGACTCCTACATCAAATGACAGTTGATAATACTTAATATTTGTCTATATGATCATTGATCACTTGATCTCATCACTGGAGGGCTTACTTTCTATATTTTAAGGTTTATGACAGTTTTATTAAAAATAAAAATGATTAACTAGTTTATAAGCCCCCCATTGGTGATTTGGAGTGATTTGCTCATTGAGGCAAATTATCAAACCAATGAAAACAAGACAGTAAACATACTTTTAGATAATTGTATAAAACGTTTCATATGTTCGCAACCTAGGAATCAGTTAAGTTCTTATACGTCGGCAGGCCAGGAAATATAATTTTATAAGTATTACTATAGCTTCACGAGGGGCTTGTCATTTAAGTTTTCATATGTCGGCAGCCCTGGAAAAATTATTTCATAAGTTATAAGTATAGCTTCATGAGGGGCTTGCCATTTAAGTTTTCATATCTCGGCAGCCTCGGATACATAATTTCATAAGTTATAAGTATACCTTCAGAAAGGGCTTGCCATTTTTAGTTTTCATATGTCGGCACCCCAGAAAATATAATTCATAAGTTTTAAGTATAGCATCATTGGTGGGCTTGCCATTTGAAGTTGTCCAACTTTCAGCAGCCCAATTAAATAAGTTTTAAAATGGATTACTGTCAACTTTATAAGTAGATTACTGATAAGTTTATAAGTTCATTTTGGCTGGTCTGCCGATTTACCTTTCTTGTCTTACAGTGGATCGTGGCCGTACAAAAATGTACAATTGCCAATACACTCATAATAATAGATGTATAGTTGCTAGTACATGATACTTACCATGTAAAATATAATAAAATTTTGTATTATAATGTATATAGTTTATTATTTTGTTCAAGATATCTAAGGAAATTCTAGTGAGAAAAAAAGATAGCATCTTTATATAGGGATTGAAATGTAAACATTTGTCATCAATCTGTCCTTTTTCATGAGGTCGTCTTTCATTATTGTCACGTGCATAAAAGGTTGATTGAAGTGGTTCTTCCTAATAAGCCACTATATTTCATGTTTTTAATATACACACATACTTGAAAATAAAAACAAAAATACACAATAACCTCATCGGTCATATACTTAGAGCGGTCCCCCTTTTTGTTTTGTTTTGCATTGTGTTTTTCCCCTTTTCTATACACTATTTAATTTGCTTTGTTTTTTTTCTCTTTTTGTTTTGTTTTTTTTGCGTGTGTTTTGTTTTTGGTTAGTTTTTCCAAGCTCCTGATGGCAATCAAATTTTGGATTTATTTCGGGAAATAATCAGATATCTATTGCATAAAAGGAAAAAGGTTTCGGATACCATTGTATTCTCGATAATAATTGACCAGGCTATTTTGTTTTAACTAAAACTTCCTCCCCAATATAAAAAACGCAAATTGAAAACGCATTTTCAGAAAAATGGGCCCGCCTGTAAAATATACTTTTGTACGCATGTACTTCAAAGTCTCCTTTAAGACCTCGATAATACTTGGTTTTTTTTATATAGGGATTGAAATGTAAACATTTGTCATCAATCTGTACTTTTTCATGAGGTCGTCTTTCATTATTGTCACGTGCATAAAAGGTTGATTGAAGTGGTTCTTCCTAATAAGCCACTATATTTCATGTTTTTAATATACACAAGAAAAATACACAATAACCTCATCGGTCATATACTTAGAGCGGCACCCCTTTTTTCCCGGTTTCCATGGAAATCGGGTACTAGAATGGTTCGCTGCAAGCATGTCTGCAGAAACGAAAACAAAGCTTGCTCATTGGTCAGAAGTTCCCGCGTAATACTGGTGCTAAATGATGTGCGTCGTCTCCGTAATCCCACTGATGTGCACATCGATATAAACCATTCGAGGATACATTGGAAAAACTTGAATTTAACTATAAACTGATTGCCTCATATATGTTTACATTGTCATTGCCTTCAATATAATCAGTTTGCGAAATACAACCATGGACAAGTAAGGGACGACAAATACCCAAACTAGCTATATTGGAGTCAACTGGTATAGGGAAAGGCAATCGTTTCTTTATTCCCGGTCGCCATGGTAGCCGGCTTTAGGAATCCGTCAATCTGTATTTTAAAAAGGTCGGAATCTGATCCGATCAGCAGATTTCCTCTGGTATTATTATCTATCCCGAGGGCTTCCGATATGGGAAATGTGCACAATTTTATATCTACGGTTCCGAACACTAAAGAAACTGTTTTGTCGCAGCTTTAAACCAACGATTGTTTGAATATTTCATAAAATATCGTTTAACAGGTTGAAATTTAATATTTTGATATAAAGCATTTCTTACAATTTATAAATGTATCCATACACACGGGTATGGATTCGTTGCTCTTAGGGATGCCATTATATTTGTAAAACTAATTGTTGTATATATTTGTCAATAAATGTAGACAATACAGTACAACGAGGTGAGCTTAGCAGGATGTAGTACATTTTATCCCAGATTGAACAATTACTCCAGTTATTTAATTCTTTGTTACATATATATATGCCCAATAAATGTATTGATGGCTATAAACCGGGAAGCTTTTTAAAAAAGCTTAACTTGTGTTTTGTTTTGCATTGTGTTTTTCCTCTTTTCTATACACTATTTAATTTGCTTTTTTTTCTCTTTTTGTTTTTTGTTATATTTGTGTGTGTGTTTTGTTTTTGGTTAGTTTTTCCAAGCTCCTGATGGCAATCATATTTTGGATTTACTTGTTTTTTTTCAAGAAACATGCTATTATTGTATACACTTTATATTTGTTTACCTATAGTATTTAGGGTTGCACTCTATTTTAAGATTTAGAGAAAAAAACGTTGAAACGATTAACAAGTATTATCGAGGTCTTAAAGGAGACTTTGAAGTACATGCGTACAAAAGTATATTTTACAGGCGGGCCCCTTTTTCTGAAAATGCGTTTTCAATTTGCGTTTTTTATATTGGGGAGGAGGTTTTAAGTTAAAACAAAATAGTCTGGTCAATTATTATCGACAATACAATGGTATCCGAAACCCTTTTCCTTTTATGCAATAGATATCTGATTATTTCCCGAAATAAATCCAAAATTTGATTGCCATCAGGAGCTTGGAAAAACTAACCAAAAACAAAACACAAAAAAAAACCAAAAAAACAAAAAGAGGATAAAAAACAAAGCAAATTAATTAGTGTACAGAAAAGGAAAAAAAACACAATGCAAAACAAAACAAAAAGGGGGACCGCTCTAAGTATATGACCGATGAAGTTATTGTGTATTTTTTTTTTATTTTCAAGTATATGTGTATATTAAAAACATGAAATATACACTCCCATCAACCTTTATGCACGTGACAATGAAAGACGACCTCATGAAAAAGTACAGATTTTTGACAAATGTTCACATTTCAATCCCTATATAAAGATACTGACTATCTTTTTTTCTCACTGGAATTAAGCAATACTTTTTTGCTCTGTCAATAAGATCTTGCTACATATAAATCATCCTGATTTTTTTTTTTTTTTTGGCTTTCCCTGATAATTTTTTCATTAAATTTCGGACTATGGGTTTTTTCGAATTTTGTTCCCAGCCCTCCCCCGATAAAACTCAAAAGGTCGTTCCCTAGATGGTGTTCGTTTTCTTTTGTAGAAAGTTTGTAGAAAGTACATTTTATTTGAACTATTGATGTCTGTCACTTGTGAATAGAATTAAACGTGTTTCATTGTTATGGCACACGTGAGGTGACGACGTCACAATAAAGACTTGATTGATTTTGAATGCGCGTTACGGTCTGCGCCAACGTCGAAAGTAAACACTTTATCCGGACAGGTAGTATGTATACAACCAATCGTGTTTTCTGACCATAGCAATGACCAAATAAGGAAATGGAATTTACGTTTTACTACCAATAGTAAAACAATAGCACGTGAAATACTACCATATAAATTCGTGGTTCTCGATGGGGTATAAGCGGGAAGCGGGATTTGCCTTTTTAAGCAATCGGGGCAAAAAAGTGCACGTGAAAACGGAAAAGGATGTCCAGCGTGAAGCGGGAACTGCCGAAAATTGAGGCTTGTTTAGGGGGGTCCCAATATCCCATATCCCAGTAAGTCTGGACTAAAATATCCCTTTGAAAATTAAAGATATCCCATTAAGTATTGAAATATCCTGTTTTCCAGAGTCAAAATATCCCATATCCCAGTTCTTTTTGCCTAAAATATCCTATATCCCATTAACAAAAGTGGCAAATATCCCGTATCCCAATATATCCAAAACAAGCCTCAAAATTGGGTCCATGAAACGGGAAAAGGCAGTCTCTTTAAGAGTCTTTGTAAAATATTTTCCTGCCCGTGAAACGGGAAAGTGTAGAAAAAATTAACGGGATTTCTGGAAAGGGAAACCAATTGAGACCCCCAAATTAATCAATACAAATGGAAGAATAGTGGTAAAAAATGGCTAGAAAAAGAATCAACTGATATATATTGGCTGATTCATGGTTTTGAGGGTAAATCCCCTTTTTATTCATTTATTGCAGAAATTTGGCAAAATTTCTTCTCCTTGAACTCAGTTGCAACAACCACTTTTTATTCTGGAACTGCCAATTGAATTAGAGTCTCATATCTGGGACTAATATAATATTAGTCCCAGCTCATATGTAATATTGAAAAAAAAATCCTACCTTGGTGTGATTCAGGTGCTTGAATTTTGTTGATAAAATATGCGATTGGAAAAAAATTTAAATAAAATATTTACTCAGAAAAAGATGAATATCATTAGCTGAGTAAGAGACGGGAGTTCTAGGGTTTTGAACCTCCCCTTTTTTGGACCCCCCTCAATCTCGTGCAGAATTTAGGCAAATATTTTTTTTAAAAATCGACTAGAACTCCCCCTTTTTTCCGGAACTCTATTGATACCGACTTTTTCGAAGGTTGGGTCTGCCGGTGAATATTGGATATGGTATAGCTCAAATATTTAAATATTCTGCATGACTGTAAATTCCAACTAGATCTTATAGTTTGTTTTGAGACATAGCTCTCATTAGCATCCTACGCGTACGCCAAATAATTGTATTTTAATAAGATTGCAATTCCAGGATATCAAAAAAGTATAAGATTTTAAGGAAGCAGTTTTCAGCGGGATTCTGATCTGGGGAATATGTTGGTGGATAGGCATATTCCACTCTTCTCCCCCCC
>MJUU01028705.1:0-16337 GCA_002080025.1 Modiolus philippinarum
CTGATGGTGAAATTTAAGCGAAATGAAATGGAAATAACAGAAATCGAGGTGGTGTACTAAAATAGTTGTTCTATTCTGTGTTTGCGTGCAAGCTGTTTTACGATAATTATGTGCTGCAGGCTGAAGGGCAAAATAATTTCGGCACTCATCCTTGAAACATATATAGATCTATAGATCTACTTTTCAAAAGTAAATTAGCACAACAGCAGATAAAACCTACTACATAAGATTCTTAAAATTATGGTAAACCAAGAGGCAAATTCGACCAAAAACGAATCCATTTACTTCATATATGGTGTCAACCTTTAAAGCAACAGACTTCCGAAATACAAGTGTTTTGAGTTCCACAGATAAGTATTTCTACAACCTATGTCTTTTCAGTGCACATACATTGGAAGAAAAAGATTCTCCACATGTCAAACAGCTGAGATAGAACAAATAACCTAAAGAGCCTTAGTATTATATCAAATTAACTTTGTCTCTAGTGAGTAAATAAAATATCTTTCAACTAAAAAAGAGTCCCCACGAAAGAGCATTGAACTTGAAGGGAGATACTTTTTATAATATTGTGGCTCTCAGATTCTTTTTCAAATCTTTGTAAAAGTTTTCGGACAAACACCGAAGCATAGTGGTCGACCGGGGTACTATTGCTCTCGGCAACTTTGTACAGTTGCTGTGTCATCGACCCAAGGTGTCACGAAAATTTGTAGATTGAGTAACATATAAGTGTACAACCCATACAAGTCTGCATAGAATTACTTTTATTGGACTGTGTATTATCAAATTATCTAACTTAAAGCTCATGCGTCCGCACAGGGAAATCGGGAGGCACACTGAGGTTTTGAAATATCATGGACTTTTTTCTAAGACTAAGACTAAGAAACTTTATATATAGTCGGATTAACATAAGCTCTGTAGATCTTTTAACCGACATACCAACAATAAAATTAACAACATACATGACACATAGCACATACATAGCAACATATAGCACATGTACATACATAGGTTAAAGCATAAAAGGGGTGAACACGACAGAACAGGTAAAGCATTATATAGCACTAAATTCATATAAAGCAAGCAATATCAAAGCATTTTAGCAGCACACAGGAGCAAGACATAAATACACATTAAATATAAAAACATAAAACATTCATTGAGATCTACAGGAGCTACATCTGCAAGAACTGCCATTCAAGTTGTTAATCAGGCTTTTAAACTGATTAAGATTAGTCTGATTTCTGATATTGTCAGGCAGTTCATTCCAGAGTGTCGCCCCTGTATATCTCAATGAATGCAGCCCAAAGTTGGTGGTTCTTACCTGTGGGACTTCTACAGTGTGCTGTTTTCTAAAAGAATAAGGAACATTTCTAAAATTAACAATATCATTAAGATATACAGGAGATTTGTTATGTAAAATTCTAAATGTTTCAATTGCCATAGTTCTTAATCTTCTAATTTTGAGAGACGGTAGACCAGATTTTGTTAAAAGTTCATCGTAGTTACAGGTATAATCTTCATAAATAAACCTCAAGGCTCGTTCTTGAATTTTTTCCATTTTTTGTGTATTACCCTCCCCACAAAAGTGCCAAACTATAGGTTAGACATTATATAAGAATGATAAATCGTTAACCTTCCCAATTTAGATAAATGTTTGCCAATTCCTCTAAGTACGTTTAATTGTCTTAATGCTGTTTTGCAAATTTCAGCTATATGTGAATTAAATTTAAGTTGATAGTCTATTGTCACACCTAGGAGTTTTACTTCATTTTCGCAACTGATTATGTTTCCTTCCAATTTAAATTTTATGTCCCCTTTTTTTTTTATTTATCCCCAATGGCAATTGCCTTAAATTTGTCTGGATTAGCTTTCATTTTGTTATTTGTAAACCAAGTTATTAAAATTTAGCTTTCCTTTTCCAAAGAATTAACAAGTCTAGTTAGGTCGGGTCCTGAATGTGACAACGTGTTATCATCAGCATAGTTATATAAAATGTTTTCTTTTACAAAATTAAAAAAATCGTTGAGAAAAATATTAAAAAGTACAGGTCCCAGAATGGACCCTTGGGGCACACCTTTATAGATCTTTTGCCAGGTGCTAAAATTAGTACCCACTTTAACGCATTGTTTCCTGTTGGACAGGTAGTCTTTTATAAGATTTAAAGCATCATTTGATAGTCCATATGCTTTTAACTTAAATAGAAGAAGGTCATGTGGTAGGCAGTCGAAGGCCTTTGACAGGTCCATAAGCACAGCAGCCACATACATGTTTTCATCGACAGCCTTTTTCCAGTCCTAAATTATTTTAAGTAGGGCTGTGTTACACCCATAGCCAGGTCTATAAAGGCTGACAGATAAGGATTGAAAATATTTTCAAAATGATCGAGTAGCGATTTTAGGACTATTTATCCATCATAAGGTTTTCTTTCTCTTCATTTTTAAAATGTACAAAATAATGCATGATAAGTCAGTTTCCACTGGTGCCAAATTAGTCCGGTGCCAGAAAATTTCATAATATCCCGTAAATCCGTAAAGTCCGGTGCCCATGGTTTAGGGTACTGCTTAAGTGAGAAATGCAATCGAAACGAAACGAAACGAAATATGACGAAACGAAACGAAATGTGGCGAAACGAAACGAAATGAGAAAAAAATGAAGAAACGAAATACGACGAAACGAAACGAAATGAAAAATAAAATAAAAAAAACAACAACAAACAAAATGCATTAAAAGAGGAGAAGTTAAGAATAAAAAAAAAAGAAACGGCCTTGCAAGAAAGGCCGGATGATACAGCAAATGATAATGTACGTTTGCAACCGACTGGGGATGATTAGAAACAAATTATGTGTTGTGAAAACTGTAAATAATAATAAATAAAATAAATATATTTTGACCCTGTTTCAGTGATCAATATGGCAGACTTTAAGTTGATTCGGAGGGAGTATGAACGTTAAAATAGTCATGATAGTTACTAGGCTGTATTTTTAGAAGTGTGATATCTAAAAGAGTACTCTTATTTCCTGTTATCCCGTGTCCCGATACCAATGCAACCCTTGATTTTTTCGGGCTCATATTGGTTGATAGTGTATGGGCATATCAGTAACGAGGAAACAGAAATTAGAATTAGACTTGCACTTTTTATTTTTATCAGATTTCATCAGTGTAGGACTATTGACAGTGATCGTATAGATAATCCACGGACTAATGACAGCGTTAAAAAGTTAGTAATGCTGCAAACACTTTAATAAGTTTTAACACATTCAATTAAACAACAATGAGAACGTTAATATAGCAAGAGCAGATCCAAACGAATAGTCGAACAGTTTTAGAAGAAAAAGCCCCTGCAAATTATGAAGCTTTGTTTTTATATTAATGACCATTGATTATCTTTTGAAAACAGTGCCAGATAAAAAGACGACAATCATAATAAATAACGAAGCAAATCTCCGCAATTAAGTAATATTCCAGGATTTTTACTTCCAAATTTAATAAAACATTTGGTCGTTATTTCATTCTACAGCTTCAATTGATGGAAATTGCTTGCCTTATAAGTGTTTAACGTCTCATTTGTCCAGCCCTATATTATCAAAACTCATTATGTTCATAGTATGAGAGAGAACGTTATCTTCAATTATCAATAACGACAATACTACATCACTGTTGTATACAATAAAGGCATTATAACGTCAAAGTCGACATATTGTCCTTAACCTTATCATTATTGTTTTTATATCTGTATTGGATAATAATTGCTTTTTGAGACATTAGTCGACAATAATCGATCAATAAATATAGATTACACCACAAGATCCCGTTCATTAACATATTTTATCCACTAGAGATAGTTAAATTTTAAAATTTTAATTGCGAGGCTTGCCGAGCATTTTAAAATTTTCAAATTTAACTATCGAGAGTGGATAAAATATGGTAATAATCGGGATAAAGTGGTGTAATCTTTTTCTCTAATGATAAATGATAAACGCCGAGAATTGTATTCCGAATAGATTTGGAGGGAAATAGCACGGGGCTTTATTCAACATACGTTGAATAAAGAAAATTTATCAAACGGGTCAAAACCGGTTTAAACTTGACATATCATTAGAGAATGACGAATACTACATCACTGTTGTATACAATAAAGGCAAGTTCGATAGTCTTACATCACTCCCCTTCTAGAATGAAAATACATCTTCATAATATAGATGCAGTTTCATTCACAGGGGCCGGTAACATACGATATTGATAGACCGGGTCCCATATATATGTATAAGACTCTTATACATATATATGGGACCCGGTCTATCAATATCGTATGTTACCGGCCCCTGTGGTTTCATTTAATTCTTAAAAAAAAACCAATAAGTGTTAATTTATCTTAATATGATCGAACGTATCCCTACATTAAACGTAGGTCGGTTTTCCGGTAGTTGCGTGCATGACGGATCCTCTCGGATGTCTCGCCACCACTGTCGGCAACTCCCTTTATAAGAAAACCACATTCGTTTCCCATCAGTTGCGTGCATGCTAGACCTTTTTAGTGTCTCGACACCACTGTTGGCTAACTGCTTTTCCAGAAAAATGTAATCATTGTGCCTTTACCAATACACAAAAATTACCATGTATTAGTGATGTACTTGTGAATTAATGGTTATGTCGTGCCTACCTAACTTAATAATCTATTCTGTTTATAGCTAACTAAAGCTCTTCTTTTAAACAAAGGGAAATCGTGTACCAATATTTTTTTCATGATCTCCTCAATTATTTACTGAGACAGGGTAATTTGGTAAATGTTAAAACAAATATTGCAATCGAAAAAATCAATAAATTCTTATTAATTAATTAAGTCACAGAAGAATCCCTGAAAATATTCCTATGTGGTAATTACGGTCTGCTCTTACTACACGTTTTACATATAATAGTAGGTTATATATTGTCAAAATTTACAAACTTTAACAAATAATATATATCATTATTGTTTCTTATTTTTCCAGAGTCAGTGTCACTTGGCAATATTATTAAAAAATTCTTAGCATGCATTATTTTTATAGTCATTTTGCTCAGTCAATAGCTTAACCATGCACAAGATATGTTCGTTTGTTAATTCAAGTATCTTATTGTTTTAACTAATATGGTTATCAGTTTAAATAACAGACTCAATTATTTCCAACGATTAATGTTATGTATATCATGTGTATATATAGTTTACGACGTCCACCACAGTAAATCCAATTAGCCTCTAGTTAATTATGAATGTCACAGTTTTCACAACAATGAACTCTTCACAATAAGGATTTTGATTATAATTGCGGACAACAGTTAATACAACAGTTATGTCAAGATGATAGCAAGTATATAATCCCAATCACTACTATACAGTTAAACGGAGAATGAAGTAGTACTTGAAGTTTATTGTTCGGTTTTCAAGGGTTTCTTTAATTCAGTACGAAGAGATGGATAAATCGCACTGACGACAGATTTACCAGTTGTTAATTCACTGAAATGTTTAATTCCTTCATCTAGACTGTTTTGACTTTGACGGTTTTGTGACATGGCAGAGATTTCTGCCAACCCGTTAATCACAGGTTCGGTCTTTGGACGACATGTTGTCACCTCAGAATCCTCAGGGTTACTAAATCTACGGTCGAGTGTCATATATTCATGTTCTTGTGTGCGCAATGAAATGTTTGTATCAGACGTTGTTCTATTACGAAATTCGGGAAAGTGCACAGGTATATCCCTACCGAAAAGTTCATCAGTATCCGGAATAAGTCCATAACGCTCTTTAAGGTAGAGTTTAGATAATCTTGAATTAGGTCTGGTGACAGTCATATTAGGCGTTCTAAAGTTTGTTTGTTCCCATCGATTTCTATTCTGAAAAATGTTCGTTTGTGGTCCATTCATTTTATTCCAAATTGTTTGTGTTTCTAGCTTAGGAGCACTTGGTAACGGCCAGTGAGACAACCGTGGCATTGATATACCCTCCCTGGCAGCTGTTAGAACTGACTCACATTGATTCTTATTGTTATGTTTATTTCTTTTCCTTTTAATTTTAGATCTTATCTTTTTCCTATATATATGTATGCCAGAAAAAGTCAATAAAATGATTATCCCTAACGTTCCTAACACACAAATCCAAATTTGTGGGCTTTTGTTCATGGGTTGGGGTTGCAAATTTACCTTATTTAACTCTTCTTTTAATTGGGTTATAGGCATTTGTTGTATTTCTTTTAGATTTGGGGGCATAACAACATCATGAAAATTTGGAATTACTTTATTAAAGGTCTTCCATAATTTTATCGTATTAAATTGATAATTATCTATATATATATATATATATATATATATATATATATAAAGATCCCGAACGTATTTGTTAGATTATATTGACTCTCTTTATGATAATGAGGTAGTAAGGTCATATAGACATTATAAGCGGAACATGTTAGCTGTAACTTTACAATATCAATCGGAGCTTTAGTTACTAGATTATACGTGGACAATGAATTACATGAAACACTAAAAGTTAAAGGTTCTTTGGCAGAAATTAACCAGTGTCCATCTGTCAAGTATTTGGCCTGGGGAAGTATTGATATTTTAGACACGATTAGTTCACAATATCGTTTTATTCCTAAAGTATTATGACGAAACAGTTGAGTCACACACATCATGTTAGACATTATGGGGAATATAGGGGAACGTATTGCACAATATGTTGTCAAAGGTCGATTGCAATCTTGGGCTTCATTTTCACTTAGTGAAATAATTTGGGTCCTTCGGGTATTGACGGCAATGTTATTTGTTTCAAGTCGATATGTGACAGAAAATGTGGTCGAGTTGTCTTTGTTTTTGGGGACTGGTAAGTTATAGATTTTATACACCTCAAAACTACCCATGGCGTCAATAAGGGGTACTGAGATAACAACAACAAGTCTATTTTCTTGAATCATTGTCGTGCAGGTCAATGTTCTATAGAATTCCCATATTACCCTGTGAGGGTCAAAAGGAAGTTTAAACTGGGGGCTTCATGTGTATTACAAATATGCATGCAAGGCCATCACCATGGTTTTTGCTACTTGTAACGACTTATTTTTGGATTCTGCTGAGGTTGAGTTACCTTCATTAACTGCAGAAGTAATTAAATTTATCATTTGACTAGCTAAATCGGATTTCAGAGTTGTAGCACTTTCGCACTTTACATTGGGGTCTTCAGTTTTGTCGTTTAAAGTTTCAGTCGGCGTGTCTAGTGCATTTGAATTGTCCCTTTCTTTTGGCTGACAAGCAACCACCGCAATTTCTTCAGGCGAAGAACCTGTTGGATTTTCAATTTGTTTTGCGTCTTGCTCGTCAATTATCTGTCGTTTTAGTCGTCGTCTACTAAGTTCCATTAAAGGTATGTCATCCTCGTCAGAAGAGTCTTCACGGTCCATACGTCGGTGTCGGATAGCCATGTCTTGTGGGTCGTGGGGTTCATCGCTGTCCTCGTCTGTCGATTCGGGAGGTACGACATAAGCTGTACTTCGGAGCGCCCGGCCTCCTTTTGGAGCCTGCGGGATGTCCCATTTATCTATTTTAGCATGTCTGATGTGTCAGGCATGTGTTTTAGTTATAGTTCCGTCTAGTCTAATTGATTACGTATAATAAAGGTACAGGACTAGTTTTGTCTACAATACGGAAATATGGTTTCCATTTGGAGTCTAATTTATTGGTCCTTCTGTGATTTCTCAAATATACGGGGTCGCCAATTGTAAAGTTTTCATCTTTACTACCGCGGTCGGCATAATGTTTTTGTAGTTTCCTGGCTTCTTTGAGATGACGGTGTACTAACATAAATGACTTGTGTTGTTGCTGAAGTGCCAGCTGGTGTTGGTCTTCACCTTGGTATTTCTTCCTAGGACAAAGTATTGTGTCGAGGGGTAGTACGACATCTCTGTTGTATAATAAGAAGAACGGCAAAAATTTGAGGGAGTCATAGACATGAAATCTAATGGCAGCTAGTGTCTGATTAATGTACAGATCCCATGTTTGCACATCATCCTGTATCTTTTTTGCCATCACATCATGTAATGTGCGGTGAAACCTTTCTACTTTGCCATTTGCTTGAGGACTGTAATAACTAGTACGGACATGGTGAATTTTCATTGCTTTTAATGTTTCTGCAACTTTACGATTAACGTTTTCGCTACCCGAGTCCGAGAGAATAGAAAGCGGCGATCCATACCTGGGTATTATTTCTTCGATGATAAGATGGGATATTCAATCAGCGGATTTGTCACTTGTCGGATAGCTTTTGAGCCAACCGGAGTAGAGATCAATAAATGAAACGATATATTTATTACCTGACAATGTTGTTGGATATGGTCCTGAGAGGTCTATTGCTATTTTGCCGAATGCATAAGGTGGAGTGTCCATTTCTTGTTGTGGGGATTTAGACCTTTTGGTACTTCTGGTTTGACAAAGTACGCATTTTTCAACATAAGTTGTGATTTTTTTATACATGTTAGGAAAGAAATATTTCAATTTTGCTGAATCATAAGTTTTGTCAGCTCCCAGATGTCCTAAATCGTCGTGATATTGGCGAAGAACGTATTTCTCGAGGTGACTTGGCACATACAATCTAAGTCGGGGATCTTCTGACTCTGGGTAAGATAGATAATATAACAGTCCTTCTTGGGGCGACTCAAAATAGTGAGTTTCCTCTGCTTTGGTGGCATTTCCATGCTTCAACTTTTTCATTATGTTACCTATCTCTTTATCTTTGTCTTGTTCCTGTTTCATATCAATGGTTTTGAACACTACATCATCCGCTTTTGTGACATCGCCGGGTGGATCAACCTCACAAGAAGCATATTTCTGTGGGTCAAACTTGTCAGAGTTGATTACATTTACTTCAAAAGCCCGGTCGTCGATATCAGGTTCATTGTCAGCATCACCGTCGGATTCGACTGCTTTATCATCAGGAGTAGGGGGAATTCTCGAAAGCAAGTCAGCACATTGATTGTGTCGACCCTCAATGTATTCTACTTTTGCGTTATAGCCGGCTAACCCAAGTGCCCATAATTGGATCTTTTTATTTTGCATGGGTGAATCCAAAATGTACTTTAGTGGTTTGTGGTCAGTTCTAATGACGAACTGTGCATCATGCAGATAATGATCTAGTTTTTGTAATGAATAATGAATGGCATAGCATTCCCGATCAATAGTGGACCATTTTTGTTGTGTGGAACTTAATTTGTGTGACAAGAAATAAATCGGCTTCTCTTCACCTGACTCATCTATTTGGGTGAGGACAGCACCTATACAGCTATCACTACTGTCAGTATACAGCACATATGGTTTATTTGTGTCTGGAAAGGCTAAATATGGTACAACGGTTAAACTTTCCTTGATAAAATCAAATGCCCTTTGACATTCTGGATTCCACTTAAAGCGTGCATATTTCTTAGTGAGCGCAATCAGTGGTTCTGCTATTTTTGAGAAATTGGGAATCACTCGACGATAGAACCCAGCCATACCAAGAAAACCTCTAATTTCCTTAACAGTTTTTGGTTCCGGCAGTTTTCTTATGCATTCTACCTTCTTTGGGTTTGGTTTAACGCCCTGTTTACTAATGACAAATCCTAAATATTCAGTTTGTGTTTGGAAAAAGGTACATTTCTTTAGCTTCAGTTTTAACTGATGTTCTCGTAACTTATTAAATACTAATTTCATATGCTTAAGATGATCTTCTGCAGTTTTGCTGAAAATTAGAATATCGTCTAGATAAGCGATTGCAAATTCTTCACAGTCCTGTAATACAATATTCATGAACTCTTGAAAAACCCCTGGAGCTGTGTTAAGTCCAAACGGCATGACGTTAAATTGGAAAAGACCCTTATGGCAAGTGAATGCAGTCTTCTCCTTGCTCTGTTCGTCTAATTTTACCTGCCAATAACCGCTTTTAAGGTCCAGGGTTGTAAAAAAGACCGACTTACCCAGTAATGCTAAGATGTCATCAATAACTGGTAATGGGAAAGACATGGGTCGGATTATCTTATTTAAAGAACGACAGTCCACACACATTCTGTTACTACCGTCTTTTTTCTTTACAACTACAAGAGGGAAGGACCATGGCGACTTAGATCTTTCAATAATGCCAGAGTCCAACATCTCTTTAACAGAATCATCAATAATTTTTCGTTTATTAAGTGGAACGCGGTATGGTCTATTTTTCAATGGTGGGTGGTTCCCTGTATCTATCTTCATTTGTACGGTATCAGTACACCCGAGTTCAGAATCCTTTTTAACAAACAAATCTTTGTTATCCTTGAGAATTTTCAAAGTTTCTTCCTTAAATTCCTTGGACACATTTGCTTCGGCAAAATCCTCGTCTTGCAGTCCTTCATGCTCGTTTGATTTCTGTGCAGATATTGGTGCTATTTCTTGGCCTTCGATAGGACAGATTTTTCCTATAATACAACCACGGCGTAATGTTACATGTCTACCCGTCTGATTGATAAGCATAACCGGTACCCGGTGATCATCATTTATTTTACTTATAGTTTCTTTTAGATATATCCCTGGGTCATCTTGAATACAATGAAATTCAAGATTGTTAACCTCTACTAACCTTGAAGTTGGAACGTGGAAGCTATGCTTTGTTTTCCCATAACAGACAACAGCTGTCTGTGGTCTGAGCACAGTCTTTTCATTAAGGCGTAATATTGGAGAAATATGAATATCTTCTTCTAATCTTATATAAGTTGTACCAACCCTTAACATTCCTAGATCAAAATAAAGCCTTACTCCATAATCTCTTAACCAGTCCCTTCCCAATATAAAATTTCGGTTTAATCCATCAATTATTAAGAATTTTTGCTCCAAATGCAACCCGTTCATTGTGAACGGAAATGTGGTCTGACCAATGACTGACAGTTCCTCGCCATTAGCAGTATGTAAAGTTTGTGAACTTTTTATAACCTTAGGCCTTATATGTAATTTATCAAAAATCTTCTTGCTAATTAAAGAAGCATCTGCTCCAGTGTCAATTAATGTCCTATATCTATTCTTACCAATTTTGATTATGCAGGTTCCGGGATTTCCTGCTAAATTTAAATTGATGGCCGAATCTGAATTCTGAATGCTTGATTTGGATTTATGCTGAATTTTAACACTATTTGAATAACCCTTTTTCCGAAAATTCCTTAATTTATTCCCGTTAATACTTGAAAAATTCTTAAAAGTATTCCCTCCTCCATCTGCTCCCGATGACGAAGGAGGGGCGTTAGTTTGACCAATTAGACCTAAAAAATTGTTGCTGAAATTTTGCATTTGGATACATAGGTGGCCTATTTCTATCTGGTACTCTTCGATTTGGGCAATTCCTCTTGAGGTGACCAATCATATGGCAGATCCAGCACTCTGCTCCTCGAACCCAGTCATCATAACTAGTCCCAGATCTTGGCTTTGTGTTACCCTGTTCTTTCCTATTGGGATTATTACGTGGCTTAGTATGTTTCCTTTGTGGGCCTCCTGAGTTGTCTCGTGGAAATTGTCTCGGACGCGGGCGTGGGTTTACTACCTTTTTAACTGGTGCAGTCTTATGCAAATCCTGATCGTTTTCAGAGTCTTCGTCTGAGTCACTTATAACCATAGGCTCATCTGCATTATCGCCAGCGGCGTAGATTTTCATTTCTTTAGACTTATGTTGGGTTTTGGGTTTATTACAACTTGGGCATTTTTGTTCTTCATTTTGGCAGCGATAGCATAATTTTCGGCGCAAATGACCAATTTCCATCGGTTCTATTTGACGCTCCGGTTCTCTGCGAAAAGGGTTGAACGTCGGCCACGTAGTATTAGGATTGGCGTATAAATTATTGTACTTGGAAAAGGCATTATTAGACAACTGATTTCCGAGAAATGTTTTATCGTTATCAGCATTCCCAATTTAATTTGACCGTTCTGTAAACCGTTTTCGTAAACTTTGTTCTTTCATGGCCAGTTTAATAGCCTCTTCTATATTCGCAGGTTCGCTTCTCATTAACCGCAACCGGAGATAGTCGTGGTATAACCCGTCACAAAAGATATCAGCCAGTTGTCTCTGAATTAGGTTACGCGTAGTCTCGTCATGCTCAGTCAATGTGATGGGGTACGCGTCCTCCGCGATTCTTATTAGTCGTCCAGCAAACATTTGTACACTTTCATCTGGGGTTTGTCGTGTACGGCGCAAGAGGGATAAGGCCTGTTGTTGGTCAGTGATCTCGGCAAATCGGGACTGTAAAAGATCTTTTAACTCTGGCCAAATGGGGACTTTATGCTATTTTTCAGTCTCATCTATGTACCTTTCAACGTAATCAGCCACAAGACCTGTACAAGTACATGTAACATGGACAATCTGGGGAATATCAATATCCCTTAACCTAGCCATTTGGGCATACCGCTCTATATTTCTGATCCATTGTTTAAATTGCTTGGGGTCCCCCTCATAAGTCTGCACGATACTAAATAGCGGGACTGACACGGCTGTCTGTAGGGCCTTTAATTGATTTAGTGCGGTTTTGGCCCACATTTTTGGGTCATCCTCATCCAAGGCATCTTGTTTGGGCAAGGACTCTGATGGGAGGGAGGGTCCCGAGGGAAGGTTGAAGTGTCTAGGCCCGTCAGAGGTGTCAGTTCTACTACCATGTCCCATCTGTTCAAAATTGTCCGTAAATTCTGATATAGCGTCTTTCAAGTCCATTGTCATTTTGAGTTCATGTATTTATTTACTTTATCTTAATGTACACAACTCTTTTGAAGCACCTAAATGTTATCATTGCATGCTTACGTTTAGTTATTGTTACAATAGTTAACATATCCTGGAGAGTTGTGACAATTATTTTTACAATAATTCTTTACATTTTTACCAGTATTTAGAATTTAGCTAGTGCTACTTTCCTGGCCCTAACCTTAGAGATTTCTATTTTACAAAAATATTCATTATATTCCCCCATTTGTTTACTTGAAAATTACAACCAAAATTACTATCAAACTTTAAGAGTCAGTTCTTTATTTTGTGCCATTTTATGGGAGAATAAACAAAAGGTATGCTCACCATTTCTGCGACAATATCTGGTTGATCCTGGTCTCTAGGCACCAAAAATAGCCTCTGTAGGACTATTGACAGTGATCGTATAGATAATCCACGGACTAATGACAGCGTTAAAAAGTTAGTAATGCTGCAAACACTTTAATAAGTTTTAACACATTCAATTAAACAACAATGAGAACGTTAATATAGCAAGAGCAGATCCAAACGAATAGTCGAACAGTTTTAGAAGAAAAAGCCCCTGCAAATTATGAAGCTTTGTTTTTATATTAATGACCATTGATTATCTTTTGAAAACAGTGCCAGATAAAAAGACGACAATCATAATAAATAACGAAGCAAATCTCCGCAATTAAGTAATATTCCAGGATTTTTACTTCCAAATTTAATAAAACATTTGGTCGTTATGTCATTCTACAGCTTCAATTGATGGAAATTGCTTGCCTTATAAGTGTTGAACGTCTCATTTGTCCAGCCTTATATTATCAAAACTCATTATGTTCATAGTATGAGAGAGAACATCTTGTCCTTAATGTTATCTTCAATTATCAATAACGACAATACTACATCACTGTTGTATACAATAAAGGCATTATAACGTCAAAGTCGACATATTGTCCTTAACCTTATCATTATTGTTTTTATAACTGTATTGGATAATAATTGCTTTTTGAGACATGAGACAATAATCGATCAAAAATGACGAATACTACATCACTGTTGTATACAATAAAGGCAAGTTCGATAGTCTTACATCAGACACGGCGAATATTTACCCTCGAATACGGCAAATAAAAACATTTAAAACATGGTTTTTTTTCAAAATGATCAGTACTCCTAAAAAAGAGAGAATCCTTAAAAATAACCAAGATCCGACGGACGTCGACAAAGGTCCATTTCGTCTTTATAGAAACGTGAGGAAAACTTGTTTTATGGAATTTTTAAAATGAAGAAGCAGTATAATGTTATGTAGAAAATTATGCTTTGATGTTTTAAGTCGTTTTTATTAAATCGTATATACTACAACTGTTAAAGGGGCAACCTTTCTAGTTGTGAAACAATTCAAGGGAATAGGTCGTTTGATTTAAAAGCCGTAAAGGGGTTTACATTATAGAAAGGGACCATGAAATTCGATTGTTCAGACCTAACACTATGTAAACGCTCAGACAGAACGAAAGAAGACAAGAAAATGTAAGTACATTTCTAGAGAATACTTGTAAATTTGATGCAAGCTTCTTAATTTTCTGTATATTTTTTTCTAATTACAAGTTAAGTTGTTGAAGATCTCACGGTGACCTCAAGATGAAGAACAACAATAAAAGCCTTGTTCCATTGCTTGGTTTTGCCATGTATTTATAGATACCTTGTCCTTGTCCCATATGCATTTACTCTATATAAATTCATAATAAATTCATTCGTTTTACCGTAATACATAGGCCCATAGATACGATAATGTAACCCACAGTCCACTACGTTCCTGTGAGGTTTTTTAACCCTCACATGAACGGTGTGCACTGAGGGTTACGTTATAATATCTAATAGGCCCAGCTGTAGTATTTTGACGCAATTAAGTGATTACGTGTCCATTCACATGTCTGTTCGTTCGTTCATCCACCCACCATGAAATATTATATAACAAACGCACCTAAACCAAAGAATGAAATGTGATAACACAAAATTGACGAGATTTAACAATACACAACATGCAATTAATTTGCCTCCATCTACAGATACACTCAGGTACAATTTAAACAGCCACTAGCTATTTGAAACTTTGAGGGATTCCTGTAGGAAACTTGCACTTCGTCTTATTAATGAACGGAGTACCGCCACATAAATGCCACAGAATCATGACTTTATGGTTTTAAAATGGAGTTTGCCATTATTGTATATAAAGTATACATTTTTTTGTCTCCACAACTGTCACTACAACTGTAATAGAATTTTTAGTCCACCACCTATATGAAAGTTTCATTCAAATGATGGTTTCCCACAACAGCATGAAATTTGACATTGATTAAAATCCTGGGGCAGGGGTCTGTTTTAGCCCATTGTTCTTAAGTTCCTTTTTTGTACGTTATTGAAGCCATTGTCGGACTTTCGGTTTATGTGTGCTCTGAAAACAAGTATAAATTTTTCTAACATATACTTGTAATAATCATGTTGTATAAAAAAAAAACAGACTTCTGATTTCCCCGTGACGATTTCTCATTCCATATGTTCAGCATCAAAATAAACCTAAGAGTAAGAAAGTCAATATTGAAAAGGACACTCGTATAAATTGTATCTTTTCGATGTCTGTCCACCTTACTTTTCCTTTGTAGTTCACCTGGCTATTGCCATTAGAAGATTTTGCATCATTTTGAAGTTCAAGGATCTCTGAAACAACTTGGTATAGTTAAGTTGATTTTTGGTAGTCCACTTTACAAGTTATGACTGACTGGTCCGCATCTGGACCAGATTACCAATTGGGATATTAAATTAACAGTAGGACACACTTGTTTTAAATTGAATTTGGTCAAAATAGCCCTTGGGAAGTTCGTTCCGGCAGATGAGAGTAGTTAACTATGGGGAAAAGCCGTAGGTTTTCAAAAAACGTTTTTTGAAAACCTACGGCTTTTTGTCATAGTTAACTACTATCTACGGGACTAACGAAAATAAGCAATTGTTATTCACTACAGTTGAGACGGGTAAAACGGGCTAGATTCTTATAGTCCGTGGGCTGGAAACACTTTCCGTGCACCCCCCCACTTCCGAACCAGACCGGTTTTTTTCAGTCCTTCTATGTCCCCTCTTCAAAATAAAACATGTTAACACGAACATTACCTGCACGCATAGACAGTATAGGGTCACTTTTATAGTACACCCGAAAAATTATTGTATTTTCGTTTTTACATAAGTTTCATCTTTTAAGCTCCATAACTTTTTACAGATAAGTAATATGAACTGAAATTTGGTATCAAATTAAAGCTAATTTAATATGCTTTACAATGAACACAGGTTTGGGTACTTTACGCCCATTTTATGATCAGGGGATACAAAAAATCTACCCCTACCCCTGCAAAAAATTGCGAAAATCTCGATTTTAGGCTGTCAATTCCTTTCAGATAAACAACCATCGTCATTTGATCTAGTTTTTATGCCTAACCTATCAGTTCTGATATAATGTTGGAAAATAAACCCATTAAAATCAATAAAATTTTGATTTTCGATATAAAATGTTTGAAAAATGGAATTTTTCGGAATTTTAGATTTTTCACATTTTCGACTTTTTGAC
>MJUU01028710.1:44168-65305 GCA_002080025.1 Modiolus philippinarum
TAACATGGACACTGGACCGCAAAAACTAGGTCAAAATCATATGATTTTGTGTCCACAAAGGTTCACCATAAGCTAAATAAGGGCATCAAAGGGTTCTAAATATATCATCGTGAAATTCACACAGCTGTCACAGTCATGCTCTGCACACCTATGTCTCGCTTTCGTCTGAGGCGAGACAAAAGTTAACAATGTGGCTTATCCATAAAAATGCAATTTAAGTTGCAAGTCAGATATATGACCGGCAATTCAAAGTACCCACTAAAAAGTAGCAATACACCAGATTATGTGCATGTGTATATTCATAATAAATCATTACATTTCAGTCACTCAGAAATGGAAGCTATATGTATAACCCCAAAATTTACATAGACACTGGAAAGTGCCCATAAGGATTATGCAATGTTTATGTACTAGTACATATGTTTTATTAGTTTATAAATACCCTTTCAACTATATACATCATGTGATATGACATGTTTTGCCTTTTTAAACAAATTTTGAGTGTAAAGTGTGCTGTAAATTGAATGCTGTACATTAAGCTATACATGGTAACTCAACAATTACCCACACAACCTGCTGCAATGTGATTTTAAAAAGTAGACTGTACCTGTTAACACCTAGATTTGTAACTGCACATAATAAGATTAATCTATATTACTTTTTCATAAATGATCTGAGACGTGACTCTATGATAAACGATGCAATTTTTCGATAACTGTAAATCATAGCACACCCCCCCCCTCTTTTGGGAAAAATAATAATAATAATAATGCAAGCACTGGAATCTTTAATATAATAATTTACCATATAGCATGCCAACAGGTAGAAATAATATATTCAATTTTCTTAAAACAACTATACATCATTTGCAAAATTTGTAACAGCGAGTTTGCAGTTAGTTCCATCACTGGCATCAGTTGAACGAAGTGATCAAAACACAAATCATGTGCTGTGAGGGGCGCCATACTATCAAGTAATTGTTTACATGGCTTTCAATAAGATCAAAATTAGGACATTCATATGATTAAATACCATCATAATATAAAGTCTTTTGTAAAACTATAGGAACTGAAAAACAACTGACAGAAATATTTACCAATAATTCAAGATTTGGCATCGTAGTACTAAACGGGGCTGATAATACATTAAAAACGAATTATGTTTGTTTTGTATTTTGTATTGGTCCTTACCCATTTACCTCGATATTAAAAAGTCATATATCATCGACCTTATTGCTTGACCTTACCCTTAGGGCAATTTTTAAAAAAACTTTAACCTTGCCTCTAGAAGGTACTAGTATGCTTTTAGTGGTAGTGTATTTATATGTAGTATTTGGTATGTAACTTCCTTATGATGTGATGTTTTGGTGGTACCATATTTGTAGACATTTTGACCTTGACCTTGTCCTTATGGCAATTTTTGAAAGACTTCAACCTTGCCTCTAGCAGGTAGGCTTTTAGTGGTTTCTTCTTGTAATTTTGACATTGACCTTGCCCTGAGCGCAATTTAAAAAAAAAATTTTAGCCTTGCCTCTAGAAATTAGGCTTTTAGTGGTAGGGTGTCTATATTTGGTATGTAACTTCCTTATGATGATAGCTCCTTAGTGGTACCATATTTGTAGACATTTTGTCCTTGACCTTGCCCTGCTCAAGGGCAATTTTTTAAAACTTTAACCTTGCTTTTAGAATAAAGTTGTTTAGTAGTAGTGTGTTCATATTTGGTATGTGACTTTCTTGTGATAGGAGCTTTCTTATGGTACCAAATTGTACACATTTTTACCTTGACCTTGCCCTGAAAGCAATTTTGAAAAGAAAAAATAACCTTGCTTCTATAATTAAGGGTGTGCATGTTTGGTATGTGACTTTCATGTGATGAGAGCTTTCTGATGGTACCATATTTGTAGAAAATTGGACCTTGCCCAATTTTAAATCACTCATATCTAAAAATCGAGATCATCAACCATTTCTTGCTTAAATTACTCCTTTCTTCAATTTTCCATCAAAATATCACATTTATCTGAAATCTTATTTATTTTCAAATTGAGGAGCAAACCTCCTTAAGAAAAAACCTTCTTCAGAGAATTCCACTGAAGGGGGTATCTTTCACAGTCTTGTCTTAGCTGGTAAGTTGACGGGTGCCAGACGTGGAGCAGACAATGCTTAACCTTCCTGAGCACATGATACCTATATTTTTTGGAGGCCAAAATGCTGGTGCTCTCATTTTGTGGTGTTCTTGTTCATTTGTGTTTAATTTGTGTTTTCTCTTGTCACGTTGCCATTAAAGTCACATTTGAATTGATGGTTTTGGATATTTGATTTCAGAATTTCCCTCTTCTCTCTTATTCCGATTAGAATTGATTTCTTCAGCCATCTACTTTTAAAATAGATATCTTCTGTTTTTTTTTTCATTTTATTTGCATTCAGACCTGTGTTAAAATGCACTCTTGTTGTAGTCTTGAATTAGGAATGGCCATACTAAGGTAGACAATTCTTAAAAGGTACAACCAAAGAACTTTTCTGCCAGAAACTAGTTGAAGAGGACTAATTTTCATGTAGGATCTAAATTTACAAAATGTCTTTCCCTGGCAGTCAGCTTTGATGGTTTAAGCACCAAGGTGACTTACTTTGGTTTCTACTGTTTCTATAGGGTTTCTGATAAATTTTTTCCATAAAAAATTATAACAGACAAGCGATGGCAAAAATAAATCATTCCACTAAAACTATTATTGTAAGAATTAACACCTGACTTTACTGTATTTTTTCTCTCTGTCTAATATGTTAATTTTGATGATGTACATGCCTCAAAATTGACAGAAAAACAAATAAAAGCTAACCATTTTAAGGTGTTCTGAAGTGGAATTTATTAAAATACACAGTAACAAGTCTTTTCCAGCTACACTGTGGACATTTTGGCCACACAAATTCCTTGTCTTCTAAACAGTATACATGTACTACACGTATAGCATCATAATTAATACAATTCATAGATACAGCTGATGTCATGTTTTCAGTCTTTTTTCATCAGGTGGTGAAATGTCATTCTCATCATCATCATCTTCATCATCATCCTGTATGTCATCTACATCATTATTATCTGCTTGTTTATCTGTTGAAATAAACACATATTACTTATTTCACTGATTATTTTGAAAAATTAAAAAGAGGAGAACTATAATAAGATAAGAAATCTGAATGATACCAAGAAGTGATCATCTATTCTGAATCCTATGCCTTAACTACATGTACTTTCTTCCTAGTATAATGAAACATCAAGCAAGCTATTAATCAGGTCATAATGAAACAGCAGAGATAAAATGTATTAGACTAAGAGGCAATAAGTGACATCTGTGTGATTTAAAGGGTGTTTCAATGGAGTCCCTTTCCTGAAGTCCCATAAATATTTCTTAATTTTCTGATGTAACACACAGGAAAATGCATCACAACAACACTGAAAGAGGCTGCTGTTTGTGTGTCTGAGATCCTTAAACCTTTTTGCATACACTTTTTTGCTATGAGATCCTGATTCCTGCTTACTGAAAAAGACCATTCCCACTTCCCAACTTTAGAAGGACTGTGGCCAAATGGTTAAGACACTGGACTTTCAACCATTGCTCGAATCCCACATGTCAAGCAACACACACCTATTTCATAGATTTTCCAGCTTGGAGCTTCATGCTTTCTTCCTCCGCAAGCTTTGTGACCATGTATGTGAGAAGCTCACAATTGCAACCCATCATTAATCTTGACCTTCTTCTTCCAATAAAGGACTGGATTCAATTGTTGAATGTGAGTGTCCTGTTGTTAAAATAGAGCTTATGCTTATTATTCTTATTTAAGGTGGATGCCTGTAATTTCTAATGTCAATTAAACTTACCCTTACCTTTCACCTCTTCTTTGCCATCTGGAGCTAATCCCTTTTGGGATTCGAAGCCAGAGATGTTTTTTTTACATTGCCTGCCTCCGAGCAATATCAAAAAACATCTCTGGCTTCGAATCCCAAAAGGGATTAATCTGGATCCAAAACATAATTAGGTGTTGTGAATTTTATGAATAAAAACTAGTACATGTTGTATCAATGCAGGGAAAATACGAAGCACCATGAACTTCAATGTGAGGCAGCTTAGTATATTCCCCTTGATATATTTAAAATTGAGATTTAGATTATATATTGCAATACAATGTACCTGATTTTGACACTTTTGATTTCTCTTCTTCAACTAAAGTTGTCAATACTGTATTAATTTCTTGTTGTAATTTTACAGATGATTTGTGTAAATCTTGAAGAGAAACTTTCCCATTACCACCTCCACAGTTACTGACAAATTGCTTTGTTCCTCCTGTCTTTAGATAAAGGGTACATTTTATGTCCGTCATACTTCCACATGTATTTTGTTTACGTTTGTAAAATGTGTTAAGCAAAACTCCATTTTATTGGCCGAAATAATACAGAATTTGTCATCTTTATTTTTATTGGACAAACATTTCAATATGGCAGCCTCCTTCAAGTATCAATTCAGCAGAAATGTCGTTATTTGTGATTTAATCACTGATTTAATGTAATATATGGTAGGAATTTTCCCTTTTACGATTGATTTGTACATCTTTTAATTATCAGAGACAGTTATGCTGTCTTGATGAACTTGTCGCATAAAAATGTCGGGGAGGGACTGATATTTTTACTCAGTTACTATTGAAATCAATGCCCCTTATCTATTCAATATATAGTTTGCATTTCGAAAAGACCCCATGACGGCTCTGGTGTAAGAAATAGTTCGGTGTATAGAGACTTTTCATCAGTGCTATGCGCTCCCGATCAATTATCTAAATGCTCATAAATTAAGGGGGGTATATTTAATAAGGATTTGAAGCGATTTGTTCTCGTTTATATAGTTTTTTCTACAAATATTCATACACCATGCCTTCCTCAGTATGGTCATCATGTGTGTAAATATTGTGTATTGATTGTTTTGTTTACAAGTAATAACTGTATGTGTGGCTATTCTGATAAAATTGTAATTAGGATACACAAAGAATCATGCTAAGAAATGTTTATTGTTAAAAATGGGATTTTTTAGTTAAATCTGTTGAAGATTCCCGATGCCTGGTTGAAATGACATTAGTTTGAGGACAATTTCATTGAACCAGTGCAGAAATGTATATTTTTTTTTAAATGAAAATAACTAATTGCTAAAACTTAGGAGGACAGTTACAACTAAAACACGGATGGACCCACGGGTGGGTTGGGGGTCACTTTGGTAAGGGTTGCAGACATTTAACTATAAAAGGGATATTTGATGAAATTTTGTAACCTATCTATATATATTTTTGCATGTTGTAAGGCACAGACCATTTCATTTTCAGAGGGATCTTGGATTTTCACTCGAGGCAGGGAAATTTTTTCGGATTTATACACTATGCTAACGCAACTTTGTTGATCCAGGCATGCAATTTTCTATGGACAAAGTCAGAGCCAGGTTTCATTTTAATCTAACCAGGTGCTGGTCAGAGAATTTTTCGGGGCAAAAATCGAGACCAGAATTTTTTTCTAAAAAATATTTATGTCTTGTAGTTTTCGTCGCAGTAAATTTTATCGAAGCAGAGGGAATATACGGGCGGAAAGAGTTCACTGCTACATATTGATATAAAGCGTATGTCAATTATATTTAAAAAAAATTCAATAGCTTGATATGGTGTTATAGCCATATCATTTCTTGTTTATGAAACATGTGCCTGTGCTTTACTGGTGGTTCGCCTTAAAAGGTCAGTCGGTGGTTTAGAGTCTTCAATACCTTCGGTCTCACACGGCTAGAGGGATGCCCTCCAAAAACAATGCATATATATATGTATGCTAGGGGTTCTCAATGGGGAGCCCCTTTCAAGTACAGAGCAGGCTGATGTGTCCGCGCACCTTAGACTAATTCAATAGATTTACCAATTTTTATATGACCGCAAAAAATTTGAGGTCGTATAATGGTATGGCGCTGTCGTTGTCCGGCGTCGTCGTCTGTAGACACTTTTGTTTTTGGTCAATAACTTAAGTTCCAGTTGACCAATCCTTATGAAATTATACCACAATGTTCCTTTGCACAAAAGAAAGGCTGGGGTGGGTTTTGGACATTTTGGCCCCTCCTGTTTTCAAAAAAGGGGCCAAAATAACCAAAACCCACCCCAGCCTTCCTTTTGTGCCAAGGAACATTGTGGTAAAATTTCATAAGGATTGGTCAACTGGAAATTGGGTGTTTTCACATATTTGGCTGTAGAATATTTATTATTTATTGGATTTTGATGGGGTTTCTTGCGTTGTGTTCCTAATTAAATTTCCTATTAGTTGTATGTCAACGGATTTTATGTGGCATGTACCGTTCAGGAGATATATGGGGCGATTTTCAAAAATTTTATTTTATTTATTTTTGTCCGATTTTGATGCAGTTTTTTGCAATGGATTTCCTTTGAAAATAAGCATAGAGATGCACCATCAGATTTTTGACAATTTGTTTCTTTTCCGAGCTATGAGGGGCCAAATGGGAACAAAATTGCAAATTTGCAGATTACCTAAAATTTGTATTTTTCATCGGATTTCGATTGGGTTTTTTTCTTTGAATTCCTCGTGATCATAAGCTAACAGCAGTATGTCAACAGATTTTGCATAGCTCTTACCGTTTCCGAGCTACAAGGGGTCAAAGGGGTCAAAATTGCAATTTTTCGAAATATGTGAAACCTTTTTTTTTCATTGAATTTCGATAGGAATTTCTTCTTTGGATTCCTCTTGATATAAGCTTTCTGTAACTATATTATTGACATACCTCTTGCCTTTTCCGATATATATATAAGGAATTATAAGAGCTAATTTTTATTTTCCTTAGTTTGTGTGCAGCTTATTACTGGGTCAAGCTCTTTATTGTGTGCATTTAACTACTGTATCAAGCTCTTTACGGTGTCCTCATTCATTTTGAATTACACTTGTACAAATTTCAGTGTTCGACATGCTGCGGTCGTATCATTCTGCGCTCGGCGTAGCCCTTTATTAAAAGTGGATAACATATTTGCAAATATTCACTTTGAATGCTTGAGTAAACAAACAAAACAAAACAAACACTTTATTGTCAATCAATATATCAATGAGTATAACACTTTTGAAAAATTAAATTGAACTTAATTCAGAAAATTGGTCTATACTATGTGATGTTGGGTAATAATAATAATAAATAAATAAGTTTTATTTAAAGTCAGCATGTAAAATATAACAAACAAACATAAGCTCTATAGAGCTTTTAACCGACATGAACACAGCTTGACCCAGTTTTGCGTAAACGGTGTGTCCGTGCATGACGTAGAAAACCCAGCATAGGAATGTTGAAAGAAAGATTTTTACAAAACAAACCATGTGATAAAATAAACTTATAATTTCAATAATATAATGACACAAATTTGTATTGATATTACAAAATAATTGAAATAGGGGGATTCTTAACACCAGTAAGGTGAAACAAATTAGCTGTTTTTAGCCTTTTGAAGTAAATTACGTATTGTTTTCGCCAAATTTTGTAATTTATTTTCCTTTCCTCGAACATTAAAAGTTTAAGTTGTATACTTATTGACACAATGTTTTGTGTTAGCCAAAATTGACTTCAACACCTAAAAGTCGGTGGTGCGTGGAAACACCGGATGCGCGGACACCGGTTCTCATACTGTAATCGCCCCAATATTTTTGAACTTTCCCATTTTTTAAGGGTCTTTGTAAACTATTTTTCTGCTAGTGAATCTCCCTTTTCCTGGTTCAGGGTTTTTTTTCAGCATTACCTGCTTCAAGACCAGTACCCTTTCACATTTTCAAGCACTTTTTTGTGGTGATTCTGTTAATTTTCCCTTCACTTTAAAATCCGTCTTCCTGCTTCAACCCTATCGAGAACCATGGTGTGGGGGATGTTTTTCCCCAGCTGGACTTTGAAGAACTCATGATTCCATATAGTATGGTGCATACTTGTGGACATGGTTGAGCTGGTCTTGTGTTTTCACTTACAAAAAGAATGTAAAAAAAATGTACAGGTTAAGACTTCAGACTTCAATTTCAAGGTCTAGTGAACATGGTTAAGTTTATCTGATTAGAATAGTTTCTCAGTTACTGTAAGTGGTAGGGCAATGATATTTGGCTTTTGGGTTGCTCTTGAGGTACATGGCTGTCTGCCATATGGATTTTGACCTTGACCTTAATTTTATGGTCTAGTAAACCTGGGACTAATATATTGACAGGATTAGAAACTCTCGATAATCATCCAAAACTGGTGTCGCGGCTAAAGTAATAAGTGATTATATATAACGGGAACAGATATGTACTACTTATGGACCTTACAGTTATCCGTTGTTTAAGATATAACACACTTAATGTATTTCAATAATTATTTTTAATGAAAACATGCTCAATTTCTGTTGTTATTAGTATTAATTATATCTATATAATTATTTAAAACAACAATTATGTATAAAACTAGGAATAAAGATAAATAATATATACCAAATTATATGTAATTTTATGTAATAATTTTTAAATTCTGCCTGTGACTAATATTAGTCCCATATCTGTCGAAAATTTAATATAAATGATGTATAGAAAGCGTTATTGATTATTTTGTCTTGAACTTTAATTCAATGGTATTAAATATTCAAAACTAAGAATGCAATTATGTTTGTTTGTTTTGGACATTTTGAACACAATCTGTAAGAATCAATCAAAATATTATTCCTTTTAATCAAATTAATTGACTTTTAATTTATTTGTGATTAAAAATAATTTTAAAAAAGTTTCAAGGATCAAAGAACTAAATTGGCAGCAATTTAAAAAAATGTAGAAGTATTTTTGTCTCGCCCGCGACGAAAGTTGCGAAAGCGAGACATATGCCTGTAAAGTATGACGACAGCGACGGCGTTAACTTTTACTAAATGCAGGATATTTTGAAAACCCTTTGATGTGGGAACATCATATTTGGTCCAGTGGTAGTACTAATCAAGTGCTACCTGACAGACATAACGTTATGTGACCTTGACCTCAATTTCACGGTCTAGTGGCCATGTTAAGTTTTTCTGCTTAAGTCCATTTCTCAATAACTAGAAGTGGTAGGTTGATAATATTATGTATGTGGGTTGGTCTTGGGTAGTACATGTCAGTATGGCAGGTGACTTTTGTCCTTGACCTCAATTTCACGGTCTAATGGCCACGTTAAGTTTTTCTGCTTAAGTCCATATCTCAATAACTAGAAGTGGTAGGTTGATAATATTTGGTATGTAGGTTGGTCTTGGGTAGTACATGTCAGTCTGGCAGGTGACTTTTGTCCTTGACCTCAATTTTACGGTCTGGTGGCCACATTAAGTTTTTATGCTTAAGTCCATTTCTCAATAACTAGAAGTGGTAGGTTGATAATATTTGGTTTGTAAGTTGGTCTTGGGTAGTACATGTTAGTCCTTCACTTGACTTTTGTCCTTGACCTCAATTTCACGGTCTAGTGGCCATGTTAAGTTTTTCTGCTTAAGTCCATATCTCAATACCTAGAAGTGGTAGGTTGATAATATTTGGTATATACATATGTAGGTAGGTCTTGGGTAGTAAAGTCAGTCTGGCAGGTGATTTTTTCCTTGACCTCAATTTCATGGTCTAGTGAGCATGTTCACTTTTCTGATTAGTTCACTTAGATTTCACATCATTTTAGAGGCCAGCAGGAACGGGCGAGACATCTTTTGGGGTCTTCACTTGTTTTCTGTAATTGATTTTTGTTTTTTTGGTTTTTTTTTCTTGGTATTCCAAACCGTCGATCACTTTCTCATCAAAATGGTGACATATCGATTTGGTTACGAATCTAAATATCAACTAAATATCACAATAAAACCCTCAGATAAAACCTTCCCCAAAGTACTCTGTGATAAGTAAAGTAAATATTTTCCATTGCAATTTCATATTTAATTATGATTTCTTCACAAAAGACCATCGTCGATCACTTCGTCATGAAATGGCGACCACACAATTTGGTTACGAAGCATGTAATCAAAATCTCACAATAAATCATACATCAAGGCACTCTATTACATTGTATGTGTAAAATTTTACGTTCTTTTTGAATTAAACATTTATTTCATGATTTAAGGAACTGTTTCTTCACAATATGTACCAAAACATTGCCTCCGTCTCACGAAATAGGCAAAATCAAATTCGTGTCACGAAGTCCTAGAGTAAATATTCGTACAATCTGCCTGGGAAGGTGATGATAAATACTCCAAAAGTAAACATTAGACATTAAACAAGCCTTTGTGACACTTATCGGTGTATGAGATGGCTGCATTGGTAGATATTTTCTTTCAAACACCGACGAAAAAAAAAATCAACACCTACAAAAATGGCTAAATGGCATCTTCGTCGCAATGCATTATGGGTATTTTACCTTGAAATGGGATTTGATTGGATCAAACTGGTTTGTTATCATGGTTATAGAGTTTCGAATCCAGTCAATATATTAGTCCCAGAGTAAACATGGTGAAGTTTTTTCATATTAGATCTGATTATGAACAACTTTAGATTGCAGTGCAATAATATGTGTTATGTAGGTTGCTCTTGAATAGTACCATGTGTTTTTTTTTCTTGACGTAAATTTTAGTTGTATGTTGACGATATTTGGTATGTGAATTGGTCTTAGGTAGTGCATGACAGTTGACCATATGACTTATGTCAGTGACCTCAATTTCATGGTCTTCAGTGATCATGTTTTGTTTTTCTGATTAGGCCAATTTGTTATTTCTCATTAGTTTCAGCGACCAAGCAGGGATGGGCAAGACATCTATTAAGGCCCACTCTTGTTATAACATCTGACTAATGACAGACACATTATGGTTTACTGATACATGCGCATTTGTCTGTCCCTCCATCTGTTTGTTTCATATGTCAAGCTCTAACTTGACAACCCTTTTGATCAATTTACTTCAAAGTAGAGAGTTAGAGATATTGTGTAAAATTGCATCATTATCTGTATAATTTTTTGGCAAAGTTTCTATTTTATTGCAACAATTATGGGACTTTATTCAATCCTGGATTATAGCGCAAGGTTAATCATGTAGCACTCTAACTTAATAACCCTTTGATTAATTCTATCCAAAATTTGTGGAGTGATTGTGTATGATGGTCTGTTTTCTTTTTTACAGCCTACAGAGATGTACAACAATGGGTTTGTCTCAAATCATGGCTGCAGTGATGATTTGGATGAAAATACAGCATACTATCACCACTGGGAACTACCATCATCCAGACATACACAGACAGATCTTGTTATACAGACAGGAAACAACAGAATCACCATATCAACCAATCAGAATTCACACTGTCTACAAAGATTTTTATTATGAAGTCAGTCTTTCTAACCAACACAAATTGAAGACAGCTGTACGTTCAGCCATTCATAGAATATCACAGTTGTTGTATGGTATGTATGCATAATACATGCCTTAGATGTTTTCTTTATTACATTATGTTGAAACAAAACATCTATTTTTGCAATTAAAGGTGTGTCTTTGACACTATTGACAGTCAGATGACTTTACAGTAAAGCCTTTGCTTTTAGATTTTGATACAATAAAACACTTATTTACTGGCTATTTGAACAACAGAAAGTTTATTGTTCCAACTTGCATTTGTAAATTGTTGAGTTTTCCAATACCTGCAGGAGGGGAACTATAAACTAGCTATTGTCCTCATATAAGGCAGTAAATAACTACAGTATTGTTAAGTGAATAAGTATCATGGTAATGTAATAAAATGTGCAAATGAAGAATGAAGTACCAAGTCCAAAAAAACATGGCGATAGGTTTATGAAAATAGAGAGATAGTAGAGATAGAAAGGACTTGCAAATAAGTAGAATTTAGGCCAAAAAGATAGAGCAATATCAGTGAAACTACATGAAAAAGAACCAATATCAGTTTGAGCCTCCCCTAAACCAACAATGTGTGAATAATCACACTAAATAGATATCTTACAGGGTGAAATCTTATAAAAATAGCACAGATATCATAAAATCATTCAAAATTTCCAAAAATAACAGTTTTTCACAGATTTTAGAGTTTTTGAAAGTGAAATGAGCTTCCCAATACATACAGCAGGGGCACTACTGAAGACTTAAAACTAAATCGCTATTTCCATAGAAATAGAGGAGTAGCAATGTGATCTCCTCCGCTTCCAAAAAACAAAAAAAATATGTAAAAATACAACTGCCATGTATTATACATGTAATTTGAAATCAAAGTTTTTTTAGAAAACAAGATATTGGAAGTTTTCTTTTGCTTCTGTTTAAAATACATGTACCAGTACAAGACATCTACAAGTTTACAAAAAGAAGAAGATATTCATGTTGTCAGATTGACTCTGGTTTTTAAGCTCCCGCGACAAAAAGTTTGGGCATATTGTTTTCCCTTGTCTGTCCGTCCGTCCGTTCGTTCGTTCGTCTGTCCGTACGAAAGAAAAACACCACTATTCATGTTTTTTGGAAAGTTTGCAAACAAATTCCAATTACTTCAAAGGAATCTAACTTATGATAAGTAAATGTGCACATACATATCTTTTGGAATATTCAAAATGGCCACCGTTGCCATGGAAACTGAAAAAGGCAGGAAAATACAAAGTGCCTCAAATTTGATGAAACTTTACAGGAAGGATGTCTAGCACCTATAGAAATGATTTTGGGTCTCAGAATTTTCAAAATGGCTAGCGTTGCCATGGAAACTGGAAAAAGGAGGGAAAATTCAAAGTGCCTCAAAATGGACGAAACTTTACAGGAAGATTACCAAGCACCCATAGAATTGATTTTCTTGCTCAGAACTTCCCTTTTATATATTTTGGAAAAGGGGAGGCATATCATTGTGTCCATACTTGTACTGTGTCAACACCTGTATTGTGTCATCACACACTTAAATTTGCACTTGCCATATTGATTCAGGGTTCAATGAGCGGGGGCATAGTTGGTTGCCATTCGGCGACAGCTCTAGTTTCTTTTTTAGAATGAAGGTTTGGTTCTCACCTACTTTATTTGTTTTTTGTAATATATTATTGTATACATTATTGTAAAACTTGCTCTACAGCGGCATTCATTGTATTTACAGTTTTTCCAGTGAATCAAGCTATGTTACTGAAGAGAAGTGGATGTTATAAAGAGTGTAGTAAGGGTCCTAATAAAGGAAAGTAAGTTAATACCTGTCAATCAATGTGTTCATCATTTAAATACAGTAGAGCATCTGTTTCCAAACATAACATTGTCCCTAGAGATGGTAAAAGTATCTGTCAAAAAACAGTACTCTGTATTTTAATGGGCAATCCTTGTATGACCAGATCTGTGTCATCACATAGGGATTGCTATTTGTCATCTTGCATAGTTGTCATCCTGTTTTGTCTGTCGTTTTTTAATCAGGAACTCCTTCAGAAGGGCAAGTCTGATTCCAACCAAACTTTCAGGATATGTTGTTCATCTGGTGCAGTGTAGTTGTGCACCTTATACTTAAAAATTTGCATAACAGATTTTAGAGGTTCATTGAGCCAAACCAACACATTTGTTACTCTGGTTTGTTGATCTGCAACTCTATCACAAGTTTTTTATTCACAACTATTAGTCAGATTCCAACCAAACTTGCAGGATATGTTATTCATCTGGTCTAGTTGTGCACCTGATATTTAAAATTTGAATTTTGCAGATTTTAAAAGATTCACTGAGCAAAAAAAGCTCATTTGTTAATTCAGTTTTTAATCTGGAACTCTTTCAAAACCCTATTAGTCATATTCCACTTGATTTAACTGTGCACCTTATATTTAAAATGTTGGTTTAACAGATATTAGAGGTTCACAGAGCCAACATAGATCATTTGTTAATTCAGTTTGTTAATCTGCAACTCCTTCAAAACTAAAATTGCATGATTTGTTTTTCTCCTGATCTAGCTGTGCACCTGATTCTAACAATTTTTAATTTCAAAGAATGTTTTTTGTATAACCAGATATTGANTGTCTGGCTTGTCTGAACAGATTCAAGATTGGCATTCAACATTGGTATTATTATTTTTGACTGTATTTGTCAGCAATGGCCCAGGTGAGCGATACAGGCTCTTGAGAGCCTCTTGTTAATTTCAAAGAATGTTTTTTGTATAACCAGATATTGATTGTCACTGTCCTGGGAGTATTGGATGATCTTGGTTTGAGCAGAGTTTTTGTTTATCGGAAAGCCTTGTATGACTAAATATATATAAATTATTGTCAGCTTTTTATCAGCATTTTTTTTATTATACCCTTCCATACAAAGTTGTGAGGTATGATGTGATAATCTCAGTTGTATGTCTGTCTATTTTCTTCAGTCTGTATGCCCCTGAAGGTTTCTGACTAATACTTGTGATTATGTCTGCAAACTTGGTATGTAATTATTTACCACAAAGCTCGGGGCCAAATTTTATGTCAGGTTCAGATATGAAAGTGGTTCTGGGGTTATGTCCCTTAAAACTTGAAAATTATGGAAAATATCATGTAATGCACTATTACTATTTTACTTTTAGATGTTGTTCAGCCAAGAGATATTACCAGAATGAGGTATGCATGGATACATTTGTTGTAAGTACTTTTCTTTAATTTCTAGCAAATATAAACACCTCCTGACTAGTTGGTTATCGAAATAATAATCAACATGGGTATTATTTGATCTCAGTTGGCGATTGGTCAATCATTTAAATGTCTCGTGTCAGTTTCTAGAAATAGTGCAACCGGATGTTGATGAAATTAACACCTGCATCATTGTCTAGCGAAATGGTTTTTGCATTTTTATGACTATGATAACTCAATTTATTGATAATATGACATTTTTATCAAAAATATTATATTCAACACCCCTTTCAATGAATGGCGCAATGATACACATAGAAACGATGATAGCCACAAAATGGTAGCATACTTGAGACTGGAGACTACGGAGATCGCTTTACTTCAAATAAATTGAGTAGAAATTAGAGAAACAATCGCTAACATTGTTTTCTGGCTTATCACGATAATTTCTCACATCTCGATAGTTTAATTTTCACATTTTAAAGTTCTCGGGTAAATTTAACTATCTCGATGTGAGAAATATACGTAATAAACTGGAAACAATGTTAGAGACTATATATTTTGCTTTGTATTATTGCTTCTGAATACCATTGTTCAAGGGTTATCAGAATTAAGTGTTCAAAATGTTATAGATTTTATTACTGGTACCTGGTTTGGTAAGTTTATGCCTAATTCAACTGGTGTAAACTGTTTCAGATCATGTTATAAGAGTGCTATCTGATTATTGTTTTTAGATATGAAAACTTGATTTCAACAAACTTCGTTTTAAAATCTACTGATTGTTTTATACTTATTCTAAACTGAAGAAAATCTGTAAATTATAGGGCAACATAGAATTATGTTATCATATTGAAATGTATCTTCAGCTTTGTATCATGTTGTGCCTGATATTAATGTATTAAATGATATATCCATTATAAATAGATTCCTGAAGATCATTTGGATGGATTATATGTGTGGAATGAGACTTATCCAGAGCCACTGGAAGAAGTATATCCACCAGGAAGGGGAATCAACAATACAGACTTTGTGTTATATGTGGAGTCATTAACAACAGATATCTGTGGATCCTCTAGTGTATGTTTGTAGTGTAGGATTTGCATGCAACTAACATGATGCATACAGGTAATAGATGACTTTTTTATACAAACTATTTGTAGCTATCAAACTCTGAATAAAAATGCATGATGTTTGATCAGAATGACTACATTGCATGCATAATGACTGTCATGTAATCCTAAAATTGCTTTGAAAATCTATTTTTGTGGTTTGTAATAAAGTAGATAATCATGTTGTATTTTATGACTTCATTGTATATAAATGTAAAATTTTACTGCCCTAAACATCTGGCATCTTACATGTAAAACAGACAGTAAAATCTATGATTTACCTTTAGGACCCTAAAATTCAACATGTACAAAATGTTGTCTTCTATAGTTTAAATATGTATATACTGTGATGTAAATTATTACATTATTGTTTATATGTCAAAGTATAGATGCACACAAGAAATTGTAATGTTGAAAAGATGTAATTGTGAAATGAATATATTTAAAAACAAAGACATTGTTATGATCTTTATCATTAAAATGTTTGGATATACATGTAGTTTTAATATACAGTCAAACTTTGATTTCTGGAACACACAACAGACCAATGAAAATAGTTTGAATTAGAGATGTGTTTGAGCTATTGAGGTCGAACAATGTTTAAACTTGAATATAGGGACCAGAAGAAGGATAGGAGATATCCATGGTGTTCAAGCAGTTTGAGCTATGAAGTTCTACTGTTACAGTGATGTACATGTATTTGGTTTCTCTTAATATAAAATGTTTATTGTGTGATGCCATTTGAATCAGATATCTTTCAGATATTAGCACTTAATAAAATGTGTATTGATGTTTGTTTACAGTCTCATAGTGTATTAGCCTACTCTAGAGTATGCCAGGTTGATCAACATGACAGACCAATAGCTGGTTATATTAATATCTGTCCGTTAGAAGTTGTAAACAGTAGTCCAGAAAAATTATATAAGGTAGGAATGGTTGTAACATTTACACTTGATTGGGCTTGGCTTACCTGTTTTTTTTTTAAGAAATCTATCTTGCGTTTTAAACTTTGCAAACTTTAATTATGAACTTTATTGAGTTTACCTTATGATGGGCATAGCTAGGATAAACATAATTGCAACCACTAAATCAGGATTCATATTTGCCCTTTTTGTCTCGCTTGCGACGAATGTCGGGAAGGCAAGACATAGGGATCATAGATTCTGTTGTCGGCATCGTTAACATTTGGTTAACCCAAATGTTAAACGTTTTTTGAACTTCAATAACTTTCTCAAATCATATTCAATATCAATGAAATTTTGACACAATATTCAGTACAACATCATTATTGTATTCCAAGTTTAGTTTTTGAATAAATAATTCCAATTTTTCCATATTTTTCCATTTGTTGGACTTAGTTTTTTTTTCGATGAAATTTTTTTGTTTGCACAATATCTCAGCACCTACATGCTATAGACTGATGATTATTGGTAAGTGGTTACATATTTAGTAGAAAAAAAACATCCATTCCAGAATAATGTCACCTCGACCTTAATTTTCCGCTTCAGTGAATTTGGCTAAATTTTCTAGTTAGGTCCATATATCAACAATGTTTAAACATGATTGAGAATAAGAACTTTAATTTTGATGTAGAATTGTTGCATGTAGTCTATAAATGCACAATAAGCTTTCGGAATTTTATTCTGGTTCCATCTTTGGTAAATTTCCTGAAAATGTCCAAGACTAACAATTTTTGAAATTTTTGCATACAATCAAATATTTTAGCCATTTCTTCATACAAGACATAATTCTGAAAACTAAGAAATAAAAAAATAAGGTTCCAATTATGGTAAATTTCCTGAATCTCTCAAAGACCACCAATTTTTTGGAATTCTTGTTTTCAACCATGTGTTTTGATGAATTTTAGTTAAAAAACAATATTTTCAATGGTTAGACTTCATAAATTTTGTATTCAAATTTTGATAGATTTCCTGAAACTTTCAAAGACCTGTTGTTTCTTGGAATTCTACTTAATAGCAACCACATCTTAATATAGGCCAAATAGAATGACATTGGAGTGAGCAGACGAGACACTAGGTTCTGCGGAACCTTTACGAATTATTTACTTAAAATTTTTCAAGTTTATGGTTGCTACTTCTCTAACATCTTTGATCAACCAAACTTCAATTGACTGTTGACCACAATGGCAGGCCTGCCAACTCTCACACGTTTTGGACAAATTTTCAGCGTTTTCCTTTGATCTCTTATTTTTTCCCTTTGATCTTTGACTTTCTTGGTCAATCTCACGCATTTGCTTCACAAAAACTTGACAGCACTGCAATTCCTAGTTGTGCATATTGTGTTCTCAAAACTCTTGAACCCTTTTTCACCTTAAAATTATTAAATTAAAATTTGTTGGTGCCATTTCTCCTATGTCTCATATCTGATTTTATCCATAATTATTGATTACCATGTTCAGTTATGTGCATATTATTTTTGCTGGAACGGTAGGCCAATTTTTCACAGAGTTATGGCCCTTTATGAATTTCAAATAGAGTTTGTGAGCTCAACATCTCCTGCATCTTTGATCCAACATCAACCAAACTTAATAAGATGGTTAACCACAATGCCTAGTTGTGCATGTTATTTTTTTAATGCTCTGTCATTCTTTGCCCAGAGTTATGACTCATTTTGATTAAAAACTGTCATAATGATTGGCAATTAAACATTCTTTTTTTTGGTGAAAAATCACATTTAGACAAGTTAGAAATACAGCAGACTCTTTTAATTTTGCCTTATAAAGAACAGGAAATGACATAAAAATGCTTATTGAGTGAAATGCAAACATAGATTGATTTTTTATTTGAATTTAATTAACACAGTTTTTAAGAATAGCAAATAAACACATTGCTTCTATTTTGATGAAAATAATGACAATAAGATAAACATCAAAACTTATTGAAAACAACAATTTCTTCATAGTTTCTGAATCTGGAGCAGGATGCAGGCTTCTAGAAGCCTGTTGTCTTGTTTTTTGTTGTTTTTTTTTGTGATATGAAGAATTTACCAACACTTTTTTCTTTGTAGGCACTTGTTCATGAGTTGTTCCATACACTAGGATTTTCTAAGGAGCATTTTGATTATTTCAAAAACTGCAACATATTAAGTAAGTTATTTTATACATTTGTACATTTTGTTGATAAAGACAATATAGATTTTCATTTTGAAAGATGATTTAGAAAAAAAAAAATTGTAATTATCACCAAAGATTTGAATCTGAATTTGTGACAAAAGAAATTAAAGAACCCAATGTCAGAGTAGATTTGATGCAAAAGATCTCTGTAAACCCAAAATAATACGGTGATAACCAGTGAATTAGTTGTTTAAGTTGTTATTGGATACCATGTATTTTTTCTCTCCCTTGACAAGAGTCTTGAAGTGCCAGACACATGCATATAACTATAAGGCATGTGTATATCTTAACTTTTTACTAAGTAAATCAAAAACTCTCTGATGTTGCATTAGTTGCTGTATGAGTTTAAGATCAGTTTTCAAATATTTTAAATGGTAGGTCAAGCTCAGGTAGGGGAGACATGGATTAGAATCTACACTTGTTAATTTAATAAAAACAGTTCAGATATGCAACTCATACGTTCACACTGTAAATTTTATGTTTTGCTCACATTTACTATATGACCGATTTTTGAGGAATTCATTGATTTTACTACAGAATTGATTGAAACTGACATCTTAATTTTTCATGGTGCAATACGAGATTTAACATTGTATATTTCAAATACAATACTTGCTTGTCACCTTATGAATAATAATGTGCTTTGATTCTTTTATAACCTCTCTTATGTCTGATTTTGCACTGTCTCTTTATATTCCTACTTACAGACACAAAAATTTGCCCTGAACAAATGATGGCATTAAATGGAGGTTTTACTGTAGTATGTTGACATTTACAATAAAGAGAGTGCTAAGTTATCTTTGTGTCACTGTGTTCACACAATGGTGACATATAGGATCACTATCTGTCGTCTTGTGTCCTTCGGCAGCGGCATCACAAAAAATTTCTGTCACATTTTTCTCATGAACCACATATGTCAGCCTTCTGCAAATTGGCATTGAGCATAAATATAGAGACTGTGTAACAGTGTTTGGGGTCTCTCTTGTCCCTGCTTCCTGTTTAACAGAATTTAGAACATTTTTCCTTGTTGGCATTACGCAAAAATTTCTGTCACATTTTTCTCAGGAACCATGTATCCCAAACTTCTGCAATTTGGCCTATCAATGTGGGGACTTATACCATGTAACAGACATGCCCACTTCCTGTTTGATGGAATTTCGAATATTTTCTGTGTCTTGAAAATTCCTGTCATATTTTTTTCATGAACCACATATCCCAGCCTTTTGCCATTCACCATGGAGTATCAGTATGAGATCCTATACTTTGTAAGTGAGTTTTGGATCTTTCGCATAGCAACTTTTTGTTTGAGGGAACTTAAATATCTTTCAATGTCTGCATCACAATATTACGCTTGCGACACACGTCTTCCCTGGAAGACTTACTACTAAGTTTTATGTTTCAGATAGAACACTTGTTTGTAATCCTTTAAATAGTGAAAAGATAACAGAAGTCAGTGGAGTATATAGAATGGTGACTCCTGCAGTGAAAAGAGAAGCACAAGTTCACTTTGGATGTTATAATGAATCCAAATTTGGGGCACCATTAGACAGACAGGTAAGGTACAAGAGAAGTCAGTGGAGTATATAGAATGGTGACTCCTGCAGATAGAAGAGAAGCACAAGTTCACTTTGGATGTTATAAAGAATCCAAATTTGGGGCACCATTAGACAGACAGGTAAGGTACAAGAGAAGTCAGTGGGGTATATAGAATGGTTACTCCTGCAGATAGAAGAGAAGCACAAGTTCACTTTGGATGTTATAATGAAACCAAATTTGGGGCACCATTAGACAGACAGGTAAGGTACAAGAGAAGTCAGTGAAGTATATAGAATGGTGACTCCTGCAACGAAGAGAGAAGCACAAGTTCACTTTGGATGTTATAATGAAACCAAATTTGGGGCACCATTAGACAGACAGGTAAGGTACAAGAGAAGTCAGTGGAGTATATAGAATGGTGACTCCTGCAGATAGAAGAGAGAAGCACAGGTTCACTTTGGATGTTATAATGAAACCAAATTTGGGGCTGCATTAGACAGACAGGTAAGGAACAAGAGAAGTCAGTGGAGTATATAGAATGATGACTCCTGCAGATAGAAGAGAAGCACAAGTTCACTTTGGATGGTATAATGAAACCAAATTTGGGGCTGCATTAGACAGACAGGTAAGGTCCAAGAGAAGTCAGTGAAGTATATAGAATGGTGACTCCTGCAACGAAGAGAGAAGTACAAGTTCACTTTGGATGTTATAATGAAACCAAATTTGGGGCACCATTAGACAGACAGGTAAGGTACAA